>JAOTAV010026722.1:0-21223 GCA_026546445.1 Cyclargus thomasi
TTAAACGACTGGACCGATTTTGATGAAATTTTTTGTGTGTGTTCAAGGGGATCTAAGAATGGTTTAGATTCACAAAATAGCTCAGCAGGACGTCTGCGGGGTCAACTAGTTACTATATAAGCTATAAGTTGACACGAATCACCATCACCTAGGGTTGCTTAAAAAAATAAAATTGTCTATTAATCGAACCTAAAACATAGTACAATACCATATATTATTTTAATTTAGTATGCGGTTGGTATCCTATTTGTTTTTCGTCTCGAATCTTCTTCTTAATTTATGTAGGTATCCTTGATATTCCTTTCTTATTAGTCTATATTTTAAAGGAATTAATTAATTCATTCAATTGACTTAGTTGAATCAAATCACATTATTCAGCTTATTCCGTGGATAAGAAACATATTAATGGCTTTAATTTATAGTTTATTTAAATTAACAAGTTTTTATTTATCGGTGCTGGTCTACGAACACAAAAAACGACATGTGTAACTCAAAAGGTAGGTAGAGAAATGATTAAACATTGTTTCTTGAACTTTCGGGGTTACTTAATAGCCCATAATGGGGTTGATTTAAACTCGGTTAAATCAATTATTTAAATCAATAGCGATAATTCGGTTGCACAAAAAATACATTTGAAAGTATAATAAAGTATAGCTGCCGGCGGTAATATGTAATTGTATATTATTTATTGTAATCAGGCGATAATACAGATAAGCAAGTTTTCTCTACAGGAATTTGATTTGTGAGTGTTGTTTCGCCATTGTCATTTGTCACTTTATTAGCTTGGTAATTCAGTCATTGTATCTTAGTAATATATTTTAGTAAAAAGGTGAAAATAATTTTACATAAATATAATTTATTTGATAATCGAAAACTGCTGATTTTTCTTTTTTTATGATATTTAGGCGGCAAGCGAGCACCCGAGTTAACTGATGAAAAGCAACTGCCGTCGCCCATGGACACTCGTGACTCGCGACATCCGCAAAAGTCGCGAAAGTCGCAAGTGCGTTGCCGGTCTTTATGAGGGAATAGGAATAGATCTTCCAGACTCACTCACTGAACGAAACACGCCAGTTTTCTGTGAGGTCGTGGTATCACTTTGGTCGAGCCGGCCCATTCGAGCATGGCTCTCCCACGGCAATTTTTTGACATTAAAAGTTAGAATACTTCTTCCAAGTTATCATTATACAAAAACTGATATAATATGAGTTATACAAGCACAAAATCACAAATAATAATAATTTATATGATTATAACATTGGCTGTTAAAGCGAGATAAATAGCCCTACACGTATATTTTAATGGTCAAAGTCTATTCCTTCGTTAGGTTCTCTTCCTTAATAAAATACATCATGGCTTACAGTTTTTACCCGACCCTTCTTGTATTGTAATTGGAAAAACCATTACTTCTTGTTAGGAACGGATACTTAGATTCTAACTTTTTATTTCTCAGAAAGTAAATTGCAAAATTATTAAAATGCCAAAAAATCTCGTCTTACCTTACCTCATTTACTTTCTATTGTGGACTGTTAATTTACGTTTGACAAGATAACCAAAGGTGGAAACTTTGCAAGTCTTCCTTAATAGATATGTTCATAATAAGGGCCATTTAGGGGTTATCAGTTAAAATATAATTTAGAATTTTTTTTACATTAAATTAATGAAAGACCCTCATAATAATTGTATCGTTCTTTGTGTCTTTAGTCAGTACGAACATATTTTTTGTAGCAGACAAAGATAAAACGCAAAAACTTGATTATACTGTTAAGGGTATGGGGGTGCATTAGTATGCGTCGCGAAACTGTGAAGAGGCGTGTAGAGACGGCCAGGGATGTCACTCATATGATGCTTAAGATCTGACGCTAGAGTCAAGTAAGCTGCTTTTTATAATAGACAAAAGCTTAAAGGAAGTGAAGATAGAAAATATAGTAAAAGTAGAAAGACTTCTCTATTGTAGAAAGTTCTGCTCAAATTAATAGATCTTAGGACTGAGAGCTTGTACTAGTGCTGATTTATATTTGGTACTTTTAATTTCTAGCATTTAGAAGCACTACTCTGTCGCCTGACAAAATTAAGAACAGCATACACAGTCCAAACTCCAGAGTCCAGACGATTGATAGCTGCTTTCATGGATTACTTATAATTAATTTAATGTTAACTCCTTTTTTTCTGCAAATCTCTTCAATACAATAAATCTGACTAAGGACGTAAGAAGTTGATCGTCAGTTTTGAGTCGTCAGTGTTTAAGCCGGATGCGCCAACCCTAGCCACAGGTGAGTACACAGAACTGAGTAACGAATGATGGCCCCGTGAACTATGGAATACATTAGACTAACGGCACGAGCTCTTTGTTACACGATGTTTTTAAGTACACGCTCCTGTCAACAGTTTCGCATCCTCAAACGTCTCGACTAATTGCATAGGTTTCTTCTTATTGCTTATTCTGTAAATTAAACCTGGAAATTGTGCTCTAAGGATAGAGATGCTTCAAATAGAAAATTCGTTGCAAATATTCGCTCGCTATTGTTGTTTTAGATTTTGTATGTCCATTGCCATGAACTTAAAGGCATTCGCTCAAGATTGGCGGTATGGTTCATTAACCCTGTGTCAAATATTGTCATTTCCAATTTTTTCTTTTCTTTCTTTCCAAAATTTGATTTTTAAGAATTATTGTTTATATCAGCGAGCACCACTTCCTACTTGGCAAATTCAAATTTAACGATCCCTGTATTTTTTGCTCAACTCATCACTCTAGTCACATCTTGTGGAAACACATCCGGTGTCCGTTACAAAGCTATCAGTACATTTTCATTTAATTGAATTAAACTGGAACATCGAGTAGCAGCTTATCTACTCGATAACACACCTTTTAAATTCAATAATTCCCCTATTATCTATCCTTTGAGCCCCCTTTTTTTAAATTCTTATAAAACGCATGGGTGCATGTTGCATCCGAAGATCGACTCCTGCGCATGTGGCCGCGGCCAATCACGGCGTTTGGAACGCAGCGGCAGCTTCGCCGGCGTTTAAAAATTCAGTTGGCGTTTGCGCAGCGACCTGAGCGGACGTGCTGTCAATTATGTTACCGGTGTCGCGACACGTACGATAACAGTATCCGAACGTTTACAAAAGTGCAGTTTTGTGAACATGTGTTGTATTGTTTTGATACATTGATGGATTTTGTTTGAAGTTGCTGGGACCTGGTAAATTATGGTTATTGTCAGCGTATTTAATAGGTCAGTAATCAGTTTACTTTTAACGTTATTGCACGCTTTTATATATTTTTAAACACATATTTTTTGTTCTTAATCAAATTACTATTGTGTGTGATATTAAATTGCTTTGATTGTTATTTATGTAGATGAGGTGCATAACTACACTGATAGAAAATCTGTTATGCCAGTGGCTATGCAACAAGTTTCATAATAACATTTTGATTGTATCTACTTTCTTCGATTATCTTATTAGATATTGAAAAAGGCAGAACCTAGAAGGGCGAAAATACGTACATTTAATGCAATTCATGATTTCAAAGTTTCATAGTAACAAATTACTTTCGAATCAATTTAGACGTTATCAAGAAACAGTGATAAGGCATAACTTCTCAAGAACTGTATGGTCTATCCAATTTGCAAACGTTTTCAAATATTTATACGTATGATAAAGTCATAATGATAAAACTCTTACATATAATGATGGTAATGGAAGTGGAATATGTAATTATGGTAATTGATTCTTTGATGGTTTCTCTTATCAGGATAATCAGGACTGCGTAATAGTGCTTCCTACATAACCTATTCCATTTTTATACCTTCTTTAGAATTTTAGAGAACAGAAATCTCTATTTGAACAATCCCAGACTTAAACCATAAAAATCTAACAAAACTCTAAGGCATGCTGTAAAAGATTATTCAAATAAAGATATCAGCTTTTATGACTTGTTTGATTTGTGTCCCATCTGGCGAGCAGCTCGTAAAGCCCCCCACAAAAGTAACAGTCATTAGCGACACTATTGGAGACATAATCATGATGCTCCTTGAATAACAGCGGAACGTGGGCGTTAATGATCTGTAATGGCCATTCTACCTGACCCTCCGGCGAAAGCAATCAATATCTTGCAACTCGCTATTTTAAGTTTAGTACACCCACCTGCTGGATAATTTGCAGACTCCAATCTGGAGTTTATGCAGAAAACTTGGGTTCATTGACGCGATGTGTTTTATCAATGAAGACAATTTTAAATAAACTAGCAATTATGCAGTAATTGAAAATCTATCTCCATCAGAAAAATATTTCTAAAATTGCGAAAATAGTTAATGCTTCTATCTTAATATTCATTAAAAGTTTCGCTTGATAATATAGGTATATGTTAAGAGCTAATGTAACTAAGAATAGGGTTTTGATATTCTCGTCGCATTTCATTAATGACCTGCCAGTTCCCGTGGGTAACAAAATTCACACGTTCATGCACGAATGATTTGAGGGATTGTTTGTAGGTGATAATCGATTTCGAGGTGCAGTTCCGTCAGGCGGACTGTCTTGCATCTAATTAGCTACAGAAAATAATCCAGAGGGATTTTAGCTTCGTAAACCTTAAGAAGATTTTAATAGGATTTTTCCTGTTGATCAGTTGTAACCATACGTGCATATCGTTGCTCCGGTTCTGCTAATATAAATTAGTTAATAGGAAAAAGTGTGTCGCGATTTCGTACCAGACACATTAAAATAGGTCTGTGGTCGCATGACTGACAACGTCATCTATCGCCCTCTTCCGCAAAGTATCGGTATATCGCCGTCACACTCTAACGCGTCCTGTGATTCACTTTTTACAAACTACCTCTTCCTCTTTGCTGAAGTAATTAAGAAATGAATAAACCATTATCCAGACGTGTGATTGTGGTTTGAGTCTTACGCCCCTGGTGGTAGCGTTCCTTTTTGATTGAGGGCAAAACGGATGTTTCAGTACTTCCGATTGCGCACGCGAAATGGAAACTGATCTCTGAATATGTATGTGCACGCATGACGTCGTGCAGCGAGGCACTTCCATGCATTAATGTTCCCTCTCGGAGTCATTACGTAAGGCGTAAACAACAAAACAGTTGTTTTAAGTCAGACGAAATTCAAAATAGCTCGTTTATTTTTGTATCCTAGATGTGGATTTTGGTCGTCAAAGCATCATTCTGCTGAACATCTGTCAAGCTTTGTTTTACTGTAACTTTCGTTTCTTTTTTATGAAGAATTTTATTTTCGATTTTGATTTCGACAAATTGTTACTGTGTTGTAAGCAATGTTTTCGTTTCTATTCATTGCATCCATTTTGTCTTATGTTGTTATTATTTACATTAACATGCATTTTGTATTGTTT
Source organism: Cyclargus thomasi (assembly GCA_026546445.1). Taxonomy (NCBI): domain Eukaryota; kingdom Metazoa; phylum Arthropoda; class Insecta; order Lepidoptera; family Lycaenidae; genus Cyclargus; species Cyclargus thomasi. The sequence goes on from JAOTAV010026722.1 coordinate 5,366, forward strand.
TTTAAGAAGAATGTACTCGCTGTACTAGAATTTCGAGTTTTCTATACCTGCCATTCTTTTGTTTTTACCAAAATATATTTGTCCCATTTTCATTAGTCAATCAACTTTGTAAGGAGCTTTAACTGGGGAGGTTATGTCAATATTACATGATTAATGACTCCGTCCTGGCTCAATTAATTACATTAACCCTCACGGTGCTAAATTTCATATTTACTAGATGATTAAGAGTGTATTTGATACCCCATAACACAGTTTATGAGGAGTTCATCATTTATAATCAATTTGTGTTTGGTTATTGCCGAATCATTAAGCAAAATCATTTTAATTAGGTTTACACGTTACTTGATTAAGATGTAAAAACTGATAATACATCCTGTCGTCTAAAGATTCCCTCGGAGGCGCCAGAGACATTAAATAGGATATAGATATATAAAAATATTCTTTATTACAAATATATTAGTTAATGATGCTAATAAATATGTTTAAGTAACAATGATTTCTGATGAATCTTTATACCATGTATATATAATGTTAATTTGTCTTAAATAATTTATAGCTAAAATATTGCTAGCATCCGTAAAACAAATTTGTTTATTCAATTAAATAAAACAATAAAAACTATTTCCTCACCGATAACTTTCTAATAATTATGAGTGATTAACAAATTTTGAGCGATTAAATTTCAATATAGATAATTTGTATTTGTTAGTTCTAATCGCTTTATGATAAGTGTTATTTTGGCTTGGCAAGTCGCCGCGTGCGAAATTTTAACCAGTCGCATCTACTTCCGTTCGGAACTTCACATCCCGTGACTCCGGTCGAATTATCCCACATCCTATAAACCTAGATTTAATTTACTCGACGATTAATGTTAACCCAAAATATCATATTCTAGACGCTATGTGTGTTAATTGTTTCATTATGCTCATGGGAATAAACTAAATATCTTCTATTGTTCTGATAATGTTCATGTGAGTTATGAATATCAAAGAAGTAACGTTTTGTATAACCCGTTTCGAAGTTTTTGTTATGGCCTGATGAAATTAAATTATAAGTATATTTGATTAACCTTAAATTTTATTAATCGTGAGATTTCAATCTTTTAGTCTTCCGTTTATTTACAAAGGCCTTAATCATTGATGCATAGCACTTTTCTAATCAATTCTTATCTCATTTATAGCATCTTTTATTTCCCTCTCTAATTATCTCACAGAACTTATGCAAGCTATTAATAATACTTGTTAGTTCTTCGGTTTATTAGGTGTATAAATCTTTGCCGTGATTAGTTTTGTTTCCTTTGTGTTTAATTTATGTACTTCTTCCCCGGAATTTTATTTCGATTGCCGCTGCAGGGTTAGTTCTTACGAGTCTTTTGTTTGTTTTTAATCGATTTCTTTGCAATGTACCACCAAATAGTTACGATGGAAGATTTAATGATTACAAATAATAATCTGCTGTCCAGCTCGAGGAGTGGGAAGCCTATGAATCACTTAACTTCGCCCACGATCGATTTACTTTCTTGACTCTATCACTTTCGATTAATTTATGATAGTTGGAACCTTAATATCAACGTCGTAAGGTTTTTACAACTTATAGGTCGTTCAATGCACCTTGCGAAAGTTTAGCACAAATCTCCGGCCATCAAGTGATTACTTGTGTGTTAGTGCAGTTATATGGTCATTGTTAAAATATAAATATCCGTAATTATTGTGCCTATAGAGATCTCACAAACAGAGAAAAGTGAATGTAATTAAAGGCTTTAACGTGAAAAAAATGAAGACTAAAGAGCCGTAGAAAACCAAATTAGGTTAGTACGACCAGTGGCATACTTAAAAATGCATACCAATGCAACCACGTCAAAATTTAATGGCAACGCTCCTGGCAATGTTGTCCAATGACCAGTTAATGTACTTTCATCACGTGTACCAGTTTCGCGACAAACAGGGAAAGTCGTGCACGCCATCTCAAACGATTCACATTATGATAAAGATCTGTAGAAGGCTGAATGACCGCGGCGAGTTTATCGACTTCTAATTAAATCATACAAAATGCAAATTAATTCAAATGTATGATCGTACACGCTATGTTACATAATTGTGTATATTAAGATGAATCATTTATTGTGGACATCAGAGGTATTGAAGAATTCTGAGAATGCTTTGACTGTGACCTCTAAAGTTTTTATCTTTTAAGAAATTTAGAGCTTAGGAAACGAACTACATATGCGATAGGTCCATAGGAGGCGGTCACGTTGAACATCTCATCTCATGGTTAAATATTAGGATCTAAATGTTTAATCATATATCGTGTTATAAATACTACAACATCTATGCATATTTTAATAACTGAAACTTTAAAACTATCTATTACAAGGTCAAAGTCCTCTAGCAAAATCTGTATGGATCTAAGATAATTGGAAACTTTAGTTTCCACGCAAGGTTTTTGTAATGTTTTCTCCTTCGATATTAAATGATGCAACCCGAACGATGATATATAACTTTCGTTTTACTTCTCAGTAACCTAAAGCAATCATGGCCTCTAATGATTCATCTGATACCTAACATTTTTTGTTAGTTTACCTCTTAAGAACTAAATATCTTGAATGAAAAACAAAAAAAAAATCTCCTCATATTATTATATCTGTGTTGCATCTCATTTCCTTTTGCGTACTTTTCTCAATCATATTTTTATCTTTTAAGATATTTAGGGGGCAAGTGAGCAGACGGGTTACCTGATGGAAAGCAACTACCGTCGCCCATGGACACTCGTGACACCCGAAGAGTCGTAAATGCGTTGCCGGCTTTTTATGCGGGAATAGGGAATGGGAATAGGAATAGGGGGATTACGGAAGTTGGGCCACCGGTAAACTCACTCACTGATCGAAACATAGTTTTTCACACGTTTCACGCCAGTTTTCTGTGAGGCCAAGGTATTTCTCCGGTTAAGCCGACCCATTCGTGCCGAAGCCTGGCTCTCTAACGGCAATGAGCATCCGTATATTACCAGTTCATTCAACACCATTAAATATTTACTCGAGGCTTTAATATATGCTACCATATAGCTATCGTTTACAATAATCCGTACCGTTCCAACTTTTGACTTGCCAGCTCCACTCTACCGAGGCTTCTTCCTCAAATTAATGTCATTATAAGAATGAACCTGAAATCTTCACACCGGAACGAATTACGTTAAGAAAGGAACTGGTCTGTGGCATTGATTATACGTTTGCTTTCTGCAGGAGCTTTTATCGTTCAAACGAAATTGAATCATGTACGTTTTCTCAAGAACATAAATTTGGATGTTCTTGAATTCTAACCCCAGGAAGGAAAATATCATTGCCTTCAAAATAAAAACCACCAGTATGGTACATAGTTTCATTCAAATCCAAAGTTCTTACTAAAATATGAGTTACCCATAAGCACAGTATAAAAATTACATTTTCCTATGTTCCATTAAATGTACAATCAGAGAAGTTGAAAGAGTTAAAGATCGTAGATCTAAGCAATTTGGTCGGGTTAACTATGTCAAACTTAGCTGACAGATCACGACTTACATGGCCTTGACATAATCAAACCAAACGTCTGTCAACTGGCTCTCTTTCAAAATCCCCCATTATACATAATATTACCTATGTATTTTTTTATTTTAGTTTTTTTAATCTTGTGATGACTCACGATACTATCAAACTCTAAATAATTGTGGATGAAAAACCAACAAGTCAATGATCGATCATAGTGACATGACTGTGCAAAAATACGAAAAAAATCTAAACAAAAGTAGCTCGTCAGATGCATTTTTTGTGCAATTATTCACGATTGTCGCTATAATCAATAACGGTCATTAATCCGCCTATTTATTGCGGAAACGCATGATTTTGCACAATCGCCCCTAAAAGTTGCACGAAAATTGGACCAGCAATAATGTGCTTCGTCTATTGTGTTGGTTCCATCTGTCAATGAGGGCCGCGAAATGTTTGTCGATCTCATTATATTTATTTGCTCTCGAATCGCGGTTAAATCGACTATTTTCATCGCTCTTTCAACTTTTGTTTGATGACAAATGCCCTGACTACCTTAACACTTCATTAAACTCGTATAAGCTTGTTTTTAAACTTATGTTTCTAGCTTAAAATTTATTTAAAAAAATCGGTCTACCAGTGTTTTGTCGTGCGAACTTTACCGGCGTATCTCCAAAATTTTTCTATATCATTTCAAAACTTATGAAAATAACTTTAGCGGTTTAGGCGTAGAAAAGAAACTGATATTCCTTATCCTCGCAAATATACTAAATTAAGGGCCTGTTTCACCGCTTACTAATAAAGTTTCTGTTAGGTTAGACATTTTTCATACAACATCTGTCAAATAAGGTTGTGGATTGACTATATGTAAGCGATGAAACAGGCCCTTAATATTTTAAATACCGCTTACAGCTACTGTACTAACAAAATCGCCTAATTTAAATGTCAGAAAAATCACGTGCCGTTTTTTATTGACGATATTATAAAAGTTTTTGTTACAATTTTGCCCATGCTCCAAAGGTCGGCATAAAGCGGATTGATATATTTATTGATTTTTTTGTTCGCAATCGGATAAGTTTATTTATTGGTATAGTAAAATGGTTGTAAGGGGTTGGATTTACGACGATTGGGGTCTTTTGTCCGTCTGTTCGTCGTAAACGTCAATTTTCATTTTTATGCGAATGTAGCATTTTATATCTATGACACGTACATCCATTCAAATATTTTTACTGATTGTTCTTTTACTCTTTTGCTACCTACCTTTTTCAAAAGGTTTTACCGTAAGGCTTTTGTTTCATGTATTTATGTACTCGAATTTAAGGTTTGAAATATGTATAATATTCGATTGTTTTCTTAATTTTTGATAAATATTGAGTGTATATTAACACTACATATTTATGACAAACTTATTCTGTGTACCTCATTACCTGCAATATATTTTAATTTTTAATAGTTATGAATTTTGCAATGTAAATCTCGTTTAAATCTAATCCTCTTATATTAAACTGGTTTAACTAAACTCTTTAAAACAAGGCAATAAACACGCACTAACAATTTGCAGTTGCGCTCTTTATGGCGACGGTGTTTCTTTGATGAGATACAAAGTGTATAAAAATCTGTGTTAATTTATAGGTATTAGGTTCATAAAAGTTCCATTTTTCCTTACTGAGTTTATTCACACTATTAAAACCTTCGCAGTATTAAATTTATAGTTTATTATCTAGTCCTCGGTTTGAATAGTCTAGAACCCAGGTTGTTACTTATTTTTTTTACCCGACTGCAACAGAAGCAGGGCTATGTTTTTCGAGAGTATGTATGTTAATATGTAAAATTGTTTGACATTGGCACGCTCTGCATTCTAAACGGCTTGATGTATTTTAACGTATGAAGTATCGTTAGATTCGGCTTTATAGCGCAAGTGACACTTAGTACATTAAAAAATCGTGGATTCCAAAGTCAAATTTGTGAGATTTAACATTTTTTTGCCGCCCATTTAGGTCGGGTAGGGTATCAAAACGAAGGGCTTTGAATAGGAAGGGATTAGAATTGCAATGGTTCCTGCAGTCTGGTAACTGATTTTCTGTTTTTGGACATTTAGCTTCTACGATAAAATCTTAGAGCCATTTGATTTTAAAAATTTTCACTACATCTATTATTAACATTTAAGTCTGTGCTACGAAATAACAGTAATAATTACGCACAAATAATTGAGATTAGATCATGTTTAGTTACTGTGAAAAAGTAAAAAAGTGGTAAAAATGGCCCCAGGGTCATTGGGGATGTTTTAGGACTATTATAAAATTCCAGTTATATAGTACTTTTCGATGCGGTTTGAAATAACAATATATTTTTACCGCTTACTAATAAGTGTCAGATACTCTGTCCACTTTTGTGATTGACAGTTGTATGGAGAATCTGTCAAAAATGTTGTGGATCGCCTATCAGTAACTTTATCACTAAGCGGTGAAACATGCTCTCAATATCAAGATTATTGTTTTATAAATACCAAAAGCGCAAAAGACGTATTGTAAAAAGCTAGTTGGCAGTAAAAACTGTCAAGCTAGAACTTTCCGTAAATGAAGTCGTATGCGATAACTATTATGGGCCTATTCACAATAGCAACTCAATAATTAAGACATGTAGGGTGGGTTTGATGTATTGGCCGTTGTATGAATGCGGTCAGCATCCCCCATGCAATTTGACCGTGTTATATTGACTGAATACGCACGTGGTCATCAGATAGAAATATCAGAGGGAGGTAAAATTCTCGTTACTCGAATTTCGATTCGATTAGCTTACTAAGTCCCCACAAAATACATGTAATGCCCTCTATATTTAACGTGCTTTATGTATGGCCGTACTACTCTTAGTAGAAGACTATCCATAAAGTAAGTCACACCTTAAAGGGTAAAGGGGGTCGATGAAGTGAAACATGGTGTGGTAAGGGGTGGTAGGGATCCAACACTTCCTGACAACAGATTTAAAAAACCATCCTCATCTCGAAACTTAAAATTATTGTGTTTTAAGTTTTTGTTTCTCTAAAAATTACAAATTTGTGACGTCGATCCAGGACGTAGACTATGGCAGTAGCATGAACTAGCTGTCAGCTTGCACCTTAAAGGGTCTAAATTAATGAAATTTGGGTGACGAACTCTTAAGGTCAAAGTCAAGTATTTAGTAAAGGAAATCTGTATCCACTATGTCAGAATGTTATTGCTAATTCATTACTAACCTGTAATTACTACGTGCCTTTTCCTGACAGCAATATATCTTTTTTTTATTTTATAATATTGAGGAGGCGAGTGAGCAGACGGTTTACCTGATGGAAAGCAACTGCCGTCGCCCATGGACTCTCGCGACAGCCGAAGAGTCGCAAGTGCGATGCCGGCCTCTATGAGGAAATAGGGAATGGGAATAGGGGTAAGGGATTAGGGAAGTTGGGCGACCGATAAACTCACTCACCGAACGAAACACAGCACAACGCCGTTTCACGTCATTTCTTCATTCATTTTCAAATCTTGTTTTGTAACTATTGTCATGTAATTACTGCAGATAACTAAATAGTCGTAATACTGTCTCGGACCTCCATTGTATCGAGTTATAGATATGTACTTTAATTTTTAATTTAATACTTTAATTATAATACTTTATAGTTACACAATTGTAATGTATGAATTTTTTACAACGTATTTTTCGCTTGTGAATCGGTGTTTCTCGTCATTATTTATATCAAAATATAAATATAAAATGCTTGAGCATATTAATTAATGTGACGAGACTTCTTTTTGTTACTATATATCCCTACCTCGGAGTTGACATTATTTGCATTCAATAAAAACGGCCGTTTCGGTAAAAACGTAAAAGTATCGATAATTTTACGTTAGCGGTACTTTATAACGGTAAAATAATCGGATTGTGAAATGTAATGCGATAAAAAATCGCATTCGATTGAAGATAATCGGAAATTACATCGAGATATAAACGGGATTTGATTGTCACCTTTATTGTTTGCGGTTTGAGCGTGTGTTACCTTTATACGAGTAAGAACGATTTGTACGATCACTATCCGATACGATGTTGGAATATGTAAAATGTAAGTAAAACTGTTACGAGCTAGTTCAATAACCGGTGTTTTATGGAAATTGGCAGAAGTAAAATTGTGTAAAAAATCAAATAGGACCCTCCGCACTACGGATTTTAATTACGCGGATTTTGTCCAATAGTTACGTAACATATTTATTTATTTGAACATTACGGGAGCACTGGGAGTAAAAATACGTGAAAAAATTGCGCGCCTTAAAAAATCGCAGTGCGGATTGGGTCGATTAATGTTTTTGTTATTTTATTATTGTTAAATGTTCTTCTGCAACTTGCAAGCATCCTCTTATATTTCCACTGTTTAATTATTAAAAATAGGGTAATTTATAGTTCCACAAAGTACAAAACAATATTTCTTCACTCATTAATTTTATCACCACAAGTGGGTGTAGCGCCACTGATTTTAATTTTATGGTTCAGTCCCAAGTCATAGATCAGCTTTTATATTTTTATGTTAATGGTTTTATCTCTTTTTATACCTTTTCTAGCATAAAAGTATGTTATTACTTGGTAGTTTCTAAGTAGCTGGAAAACCTTATATGGCAGTAGCTACCTATATTTTAATACATTTAGATGTGTAATATGTATGAATAATTTTTAAATAGTTGGCAGGTAAACGAGCACCAGTCACCTGACGGATAGCAACCGCCCTTGGACACTTGAAAGGCTAGAGCTACAAAACTTTAATATATGTACTCCAAACCCAGTAGGAACTTCGTCAAATATCGTTAAGTAACAACATATTTTTTTACGCTGTAGGTTAACAATATAATATTTTGTATGTCACAAAATGTGCAAAACCGACATTCGGCCTGCCTTATCTGACTAATTGTGAAACTGTCCCAAACGGTTACCACATAGCCGTGAACTACAAACCGAAAAGGGCACTCGCAGAGCTTACCTTTAATAAAAAATCTATTATTTTTATTACAATTAAAAAAATTTGGCGACCTTATGCGCTTTTCTTAGGTGGGCTAAAAATGTTTCGTTTTTTTTTATCAGGTTACTTAATCAAAATATATGTAAAAAGAAAAAAGAGTCGTCTCGACAATTTGGGTTCTGGTAAGTTTAGGTACTTGCTACTGTGAGTCAACTCTAGCACTCCCAGAGTGCCGGCCATTGGTTTTTGATGAGAACGGAAATGTTATGCCATTAGAATTTGAGAAGTCCTAGCGCCTAGTTCTTATAGTCGGATCAAAATAACTTGGCACGGAATTGCATACAAATTTTGACGTTTTTTTTATGTTTTGCGCCAACCTAATACTTAATACCTGAATAGCTTTAGAAGTAGAAGTTTCTTGTGGGTAATTGTTAAGGCAAAGTTCATTTACTACTTTTCTCTGGAGCAACAAGGCATTCACAAGTGTCAAATAGGCCATGAGGCCCCTTAAATCTCGTTGCCGGACGCAGTAATCGCCCTTAGGTCACAGCTCCGGGCCCGTGACCTATATCGGGCCCTACATCTGAGGTATTGATTGCCCTTGAACGCGAAAATAAATCAGTCCATGAGAGACGTTAAGCTGACATCCGTGTGTGAGTGATGGTGGATGTGGATGGTGACCAGCAACAATGTACTCATCGAAAAAATGGTCGGAATGTATCTTAAGTATATCCTTGAACAAGTAGTGGTCTGTTGCTTGGGTTTGACATAACGCGACCAAATAACTAGGTACGCAATCTGGTTGCAAATCAACTTCTGTGATAATACAAAGAGCTGTCTTTCAATGGCTCTTTCGAGCTCCCATCGTATGGGTTGGTTATATGTTTTGCATAAGAAATTCCAATTTAACAATAACTCCTTCCTTATAATTTGAACAAACTATATAAGTTACCTGTTTCATCATCTGAATTCCACATTTTTTATTTCGAATCATTTTTCCGGTCCTCAAGGCGCAATTTATGTAATCACTAGCTGGCCCGCCAAACGTTGTTTTGCCATATAAATTATTTCCCCTAATATTTAGGAGGATACAAAATAGATGTCGGTCGATTCTCATAGATACCTATAATTCATCATTCTCATATATAAGTACAAAAAATTTCATCAAAATCGGTCAAGCCGTTTCGGAGCCGTTATGGCAACGAAAACTGTGACACGAGAATTTTAAACATTAGTTAATTAAATTGTTTAAATAGTTACGTCTCCACTCACATCTAGTGTAGCTATAAATTATGTTCAGCATAAATAACTTTCTTGTAATGTAATAATTAGGTGATGAGGATTGTGTAATATTGATAAGTTATCACAAAAGGTCAGCGGCGCTTCCTTACGATATATTGTTGTTTATAGCTCATGCCTGACTCAGAAAGTGTAGAGAAGATGTATAGTTACGCCCAGCTAACTATTACTTAATTTTAATGTTACCTACCTATGGGTTTTTTTGGGTTTCAGCTCAGCACAGCCCCAACATTTGTTCAATATACTAAATCGTAATGCAGGTTTTACGTGTAGCGACAAATATCTTTATGAATATATTTTATAATAATTCATCAAGAGCATACGTATTATGTACTTATGATAAAATGTCTCATTGGTACACGCCTCCACCGGCGTTCGAACCTCCACACTCTCGAGTGCGAACCAAAGTATATCTTAATATAGATATATTCTTATTATTTATTGTAATTAACATAAAATAGCAAGTAACTTATAGTCTACCCTCGACTCTACGTAATACGCGCGTCCAACTAGCAAATAATTACCCATGCATAATCGCCATCTTGATTTACGATTATTACTCGTAGTATCTCATATCAATCCTGCACCTTACCGGCTGACCCGGGAAGTACGGTCGACACACCGAGAACCATGTTTAGTCCTTATTACAATAGGGATAGGGTCCAGGAGTGGGGATATGGAAGTGACCCAGGAAGTGCTGTGCAGGACGTGATTGCCTCGAAAATTTGGATTTCCTTGCAATATGCATGCAGTAGACGGATCTGACAGTTTATGTTGATCCGTCGTACCTAGATACGTCACATTATATAAAATTTTAACTTATTAAAAACAGGTTTTATTAAATAATATACTCTCTACACAATATAAAAATCAATGAATAAAAGGAAATGCAATCTCGTGCTCGCGAGATTTCGTTCTCGCAAGATCTCGGTCTTTCTAAGCGAAAAAAGGGGGAAAAAGGCGAGATCTCGCGAGATTCAACTGATTTTATATAATTTTTTATTTGATAATGATACGTACGTCAAAGTAGATTTCTTAAAATTGCATCTTCTTCATCTTCTTAAGGCGCTACGGTTAAATAACTAACCATGGCCAGTGTCAAATAAGGCGGGAAATCGATTTTCTTGTTTTAGTAACGTTGCATGTAATATCGTCAAGTTTAAAGTCTAGCAGAGTTAAAGTAAAACGTCAGTGCAGTCAAAGCTTCAAATCAGTCGATTAAGTTAAGCGACAGAAGCTTCACTAAAACTTTGGATGGAGTTTTGAAGGAAAACATAAAATAACACATTTCATGAAATTGTATCAATTGCCTTCACTTGTGCATGACAACAAATATTTAACTGTCGATATTCTACCATTATCGCACATTAAAAACCGAAATAACGCAAATTTAGCTAAAAATACAAAACACACAATGTGAATCTCTGAAATCCCCGCCAAAAGTAACCGCCAAAAAAATTGCTTACAGATAGTTCAAACAATATTTTTTAAAACATAAAAGTAAATGTTATATACCTATTTATTTATTTTTCTTATTGCTAAATTAAAAATAAATAAAAAACTTTTTATTTGAACAAAAAAGTCACAATTGCAAAAGAACAAAAAATAAAAATATATGTCCGAAATGTCGGCCTTACTGTTAAAAGCAGTTTCTACCAGACAACCTAAATTAAAATTAAATTGAAGAACGAAAACGAGAGTGAAGATGAAGGAGAAACTACATAAAATACACAGATAAATATAACGCAAACAATATTAATTGATAAGTAATATATAGAATAAAAAATAAATAAAAATAGAATATATAATTAGAGGTTACGAAGAAGTTTTTAGGAGAACTTATGAAGATAAATTTAGGTAGAATTGTTATAAGCATTTTAATATTAATTTATATTTAAAAAAAAACACACACACACACAAAACTACCAATCTCGAGAGATCTCGCGCAAGCGAGATTTGCATTTTCTAATTAATAAATCAAGGTATATAAAAAGATTTCTTTCGAATGTTTTAAGCGTCCTTTTTTTATTTATTATTTTAAGGAGTTTCTTCTACACGGAAAATATCATCCCCATTATGCAAGTAGAAGTCCTTTGCACGCTTGGATTAAAAAAAACTAATGTCCTACGGCTACCGCCTTCAATAAGTATAGCTTCTACGCGTATAGCCCAGATACTAGCCGGCAAATGTAGTACTATTGTGTTTGTTTGCTTATCCTATCTAAAAACATTTATAGTTGTGTTTAAATTGTGACTTATTATCAGCAAAATATTTGCTTATTATCCCGTCTTGCTCGTAAACTCCATCCCAAGTAAATACTAAATAGTAAATGCTTGTTAGTTGTGTTTACGCTTATTAGGAATGTTTGTCTTACATTTCGTTTTCTTCACGTGAAACGATCATTTTTATAAATATAAAGTAGCTTTTATTTGTTAAGATTTTTGTACACATTCCAAAAAGTTGAAGAATGCAACGGGGCTTAAAAAGTTTGCGTTTTACCAGGGCATTGGTTGAATATCACATAACTGCCGTCCTCAAGCTTGAATGCCGTTAACCAACATCTCGTCGTTTTTGAAATTTTGATGCCATCGTAACTAGAAGAAAAAGCTCTATCGACGTGTATTACCAACATTTTTGTATTTTTTAAAGTCATCGAGTTATTAAAGTTAATATTGTCGTTATGAAGTACCAAGCCCATAGAAAAACTGCGGCGTTTTTTGCTCATAACTCAAAAATTACTTTTTGTACATCGCGGTATTTAAGCTTGAGGACGGCAGATAACCCGTTACATCATGCGTATATGCACGTGAAACTATTAAATCTGGTTAAAAGATATTTCCTTTTTTATTTAAACAAGCCGAAACGAGAAAACGAGTTACTTAATGAAAAGCAACTACGGTCGCCCATAGACACTTGCATCATCAGAATTAAAGGTGCATTCCGAGCCTCTAGCTTTCATTTCAAGATTATTACAGTGCACATACTGCGCAAAAATGCACAAACGGGTCTCATGTCTTAACTATGGACGCCTCCTTTATATTCATAAATGTAAATATTATTGGTGTATAGTTTTCCTTTGTTCCACAATGTGTGATAAACACAAAATGTGGGTTTGCTTACATTAGCCACACGTGGGCGCTGTTACTAGGAAATTACTGATATTACTCGTAAAGCGGTAACCGAGTAACTGCAAAGTAGGTTCATCATGTTTTTGCACTTAATTAGAGCTGTCTACTTTATCGGCGAAATTTTAGGCAAATTAATATGAAACTAGATCGTCAATTATAATTGCAGAAAATTTTACTGACAATAACAATTGTAAAAGTTTCATATAAAAATACCCTCTTTCTTAATCCAAAGTATCATAGTGGTTAGGTTAAGCATTTTAGGTACATTATCTAACAATCTATAATATTATTTACCTTCCTTGTAGATGACGGAGATGAAATAAGCCATTTTTCTATAGATCCTTCGAAATTTTATTTTTCGTGCACGAATAGCAACTATGGAATTCAACAAGAACTTTATGTGCAGATACAACAATTTACGTAGGACAATACAGGATTCTCATTTCATATTTCGCTAAGATATTTGTTCCTCCACAATGCCACTATCATCCACAAGCACGAAACAATTATCATTTATATCCAGCCATTGTCGTGTGCCACCGCAGCGCCTGCTCGGGCTTATGACATAAGCAGATACGTTTATTTACTTTGAACGTAACATTTTGTGTGAAATTCTGTGAAACTGGATTTATCATTGGGCTAGCGAAGCGAACCAACACTCCCAATACATGTGTGTGGTACACTTTACGGAAAAAATATACGAACAATAGGTTTGGGCTTTAGTATAGTAATTTCTGTGTCTAGATATATGTAAAAATGAAATAGTAATAATAATACCGGCAATATTGAAAATATAATATTGTAATACTAACGCCAGCCATGAGTGAAGATGAGCAAGTGTAAAATAATTGAGAATAAATAACAGAATACCTTGAGAAACCCGATGTTACAGCATTTACAAAATCTCGCAAACCCTCATAAGCTGCCCTTTTTTTGCTAGTAAAGTTGTATATTTTTAAAGTGTAATAAAAATGTAATGTAAATAAGTTGTAAAAACAACACAATACAACTTATTTACATTTCCCTTTATATATATATTTCACAATTTTATGAAATGCCTATAAAGTTTTGTCGACGCGTCGCGTTTGTTTTATCTTCATTATTGTCATTACACTATTGTCATTTTTATCATAATATTTTATTGCCCTTTACATATTATGTTTTATGTTAATCTAAAAAGTCGTTTCAACTGTACGATATAAAATAAATTATTTTATATATTTTATGTCCTGTTATTATACTAGCTGTTATAATTTACAGCTTCAACATAAAATAAATGTAAATGCTTCACCAGAAATTTCATTGCTTTGTCTGCGGTCAGTTCTGGTATGTCTGTCTGCCCACATCTCCGAAACAATGCCTTTCAGTTTCGTAACTTTAGTATAAGATAGAATCATAGTGTCAATAACTCGCCGGCATATTTATAGTTTGTAGATAAATACCTAATATAGGCAAGGTTTCCTGCATACTGCTTTTGGTATCGCTGTATTGAATTTAAAATAACCCCCTGTTTTATATTCAAGTGAGAGAATAGTGAATTCTAATATATTCACACCTAAAGTGCATGGTGTTCATGATAAAATACGTGCTTATACGAATTTCATTTACCATTCAACTCAATTTTGATCTGATTCTTATATCTTAAAGTTGTGGATCGACACTCTGGAAGCGGTGAGACAGGCCCTAAATGTTTTAATTGTGTGCTTTGCAAATTAAGATTTATTAACCTTAAAATTATTACAGTACCTAATTAAAACTCACTCATAGAACAGTTTCGATAACTAACTTAGATGCCAATATATATGAGATTTGAGCTTTGACATAACATATTGCTAATCCTCATTTAATTAAATATTTTAAATATTAATTGACATCTATGTTCTTTGCTATCGAAATCGACAAATGATGCATTTTGAATAAGCACTGTGGTGAATTTGTAGAAATCAATTATCGGATCATTCGGCTAGAATCAAAGGTGATCATAGAGCGTATTGGACACAGAAGCAGTCCTCATAATTCTGATTTACTTTCAGTTTACTTAGTATATTTAACCCTATTCCAAAAATTGCTTCATGCGCCATAAAACTGTGTAAATGACGATATATCTGCACTAAGGGTGTGTACACATTTCGTGTCTATTTAGTTACTTCATCAATTAATTGATAGAATCAGGCGTTACTTTGCGGAAATCTATAGCTTTAAGTTTAGAAAATTAAAATTTTTAGCAATATTCCGCTAGAGGTTCTCAACCCGTATATTTACTTACAGGTTGAGATTAATTTCGCGGAATGTCGCTAAAAATCTAAATTTGCCAAACTTTACTTCATCAATGACACCAGTTTTCTTGTTATACAGTTTCTAATAAATATAATTATGTGTATTAAACAGCACTGGATGTTTAATATATACGGGTACTCCAGACAGTTAATATATATTTTATTACATATTTTAGTTTTTTTGTCGCCTATTTCATGCTCGTCAGTCTTATCATTACTTCATCATCAGATCCCTTTACCTACTTTGATGAGACCATTAAAGGCTAAAATATACTTTGAATATATCAGTTATTTAGTATCATCTCATTATATTTATACTATATAACATGTTTGTCATGATTGCAAACACAGTATTGTTATTAATTCGATAATTTCTCTGTCATATCAAATCATTCCCTGTCACCTCATTTCTCTTGTATGGCGTCATTTCCGTGACGTCACGTAGTGTGTACGCGGCTTATGAGATTAGTTCCGGACATAACGTCTACCGAGCTTAAACATGGCATGCGATTTCACAGTTAACAGTTTTAATCTCTGTGATTTATTGTTTATCTATTGGGATTTGTTAGGTATTTTTTATCGCTTACTAGTTGACCCCGCAGACGTTGTCCTGCCGAGCTATTTTGTGAATCTAAACCATTCTCAGATCCCCTTGAACAC
>JAOTAV010026733.1:0-21210 GCA_026546445.1 Cyclargus thomasi
TTCCCATCATCAGCCACCACCATGGTGAATATGGGACCTATTCGGAACAATACCCTATACAACAAAGAAAAAATTTTTAAAATCGGTTTACAAACGGCGGAACTATGGTTGAACATACATGAAAAAAATCCACAGCCGAACATATAATTTTATGCTCATCATGCTTAGGCCGAGTTTTTACTATAAATATACGTTTGTTTATTGAAATTCAATATGAGTGAAGCAGCCTATTACTTTCCTCTATTCGTTATATCATAAACCAAAACGCGACAACCGAGGGTTAACATTCGTCTAATGAAGTCACCAACTTTTTATGGTTACTTACCTACTTACTTACTACCACGCGACCCGAAACGACAAAAATTATAATAAAATGCCACTTTATATGAACCATAGACTATACTTAATGGGTTTCATTTAGCTCTACTGCGTATCAAAACAGTAGCGACACCGGTCGCTAGACCACTTTTAGTAGAAAATAAAACCACAAAACACCGTAAAGTTATATTTTATCGACATTCTTGAATATTAGTTGCGACTCTCGTCACGGGTGAATCGAAAGGCCACCTTTAGAGATCTTTGTTTCTATATCAATCATGATTACGTACATGTACACCTAAAACATTTAACGAACTAATGAGAATAAAGTTGTGAGAAAGCCGCTTCACTCTTGCTGTACTGGTAGTGGAAAGGATCATGACATATTGGCAAAAAAAAGGACTTTAAGTATAGCCACATCATTGAACGTGAGGTTGATATTTGTACTGTTTATATGAGTTACTGAGTACTGTGGACTACTCTGCTTCTGAGTAAAGTTTGTATAAAAGTTCGTCAATCTTCAGTTAATGACATGAAATTTTATTTCTGAGCTTAGTGATTCAAAATAAATGTTAAGGCATTTTTTGAAATTCTACCCTTAAGAGGGTGACAAGTAACAGACCTAAAATTTTGATGCTGAGCTGCTGATTCTAAATAAATGAAAACGTCTTTTATGATATTTTACTGTCAGACGGTGAAATAGGTGTTGAAAGTTTGTTGTTGAAATATCGAATATTAAACATTCGTTGCCATGCACAAGTGTGGACCAGTGATACAACTTTAAGAAACGTGCTATTTTGTGTTCCCCTCCAAAACTCCATGCGAAGTTTTAGTAAAGCTTCTACCGCTTTACTAAATCGACTGACTTGACTCTGACTGTATTGACGTTTTATCTTCACTCTAACTAGACTTTAGACTTGACGAAATTTATGTGACGTTGCTAAAAACTTTAAAGAACAAGCAAGCAACAAATTGGTTCCCGCCTTTACTTGACACCGGCCATGCTTATAGCTAAAGCGCCATATAAATAAATAACATTTTTGTATGTCAACAATTGTCAAATGAAAATCAAATGGAGTTACCATCTGTCATTCATCTGTCATTTGTCAAGTGTCGGTGGTCTCAGGTCGCAAGTCGCAACAGTTCAATTTCTAGAATTTTTAAAGGTAATGTTTACCTAACTATTGATAAATGTTTCTCAAAGTCTATTATCATTATATTTCTTTACGCCTAGTATATCTACGATGTCTTTCTAACTGTTACAGAGAAAAGTTTGAACTTAGGATAACCTATAGAGATGTCGGTCAACGTTTTAAAAACAATCGATGATTTTTCGAATTTTGTAAGGTAAATAAATTATTATTTGTGCACAGACATTGAATAACTTTTAAGACATTTTAATAATTCAAGATTTTGCAATTTTTTTTTTATAATAGTATATTTTCCCTAACGTTGTAGTTTCAAGTCGTGGGAAAAGGTATTAATTAAATAACTTTATAATTTATGAGTAGTTATAACGTTTCAGGTCACCTGAATTAAGTGTGGTGCACTTTTCAGCTGATTGGGCTGAACAATGTGCTCAAGTTACTGATGTTTTGAAAGAACTACTAAAATTACCTGAAATTCAATCAAATGGAACAAAATTTTCAGTGTGTGATGCTGAAAAACTTTCAGAAATCTCATTGAAACACAAGGTATTTTATATTGTTCAAAGTAATGCATAAATCATGTAAACAGAATTGTTATCTTTAAAATATATTTTAGCAGTGGGCTAAAGGTTAAATTAAAGTCAACAATCTTTAGCTTATGATAAAAACTTTTCCATAACATTATGGTGATATTCTCATGAAATTTGTTATGTATTAAAGCATGTCATTCTATACTATCAGGATAAGGTAGTTCATAGGCAATATTTCTGTTACAGGTTGAGTCTGTCCCCACCGTAATATTGTTCAAAAATGGTTCCCAAGTAGACAGAGTTGATGGAGTAGATGCTGCCCAAATCACACAAAAAGTCAAAACACATAGTGCAAAAGGCAATCTCAGCAGTACCCCATCAAAGGGAAGCCTAGAAGATAGACTAAAAGCTCTTATAAATAAAAGTAATGTTATGGTCTTTATGAAGGGTACAAGAGATGCCCCCAGGTGTGGCTTCAGTAAGACACTCATTCAGATTCTCAACAGTGTAGGGTGAGTTTTGTTTCTATCTATACTTACTATAGCTTGACCACAACCACTGTACTGTGCTCAGGAATGTGGGACGGGGTGGGGTATGGGTATGAATACTACCGCCGTCAGCATTGAGGGTCAACTGACTGAGTAGCACAGCCGGTAACCATGGTAACCCTTCCCCTGCCAGGCCACCCTCATACCCAGGGGGCTGTATAGTTCTTAAGTCAAGCTATCATATTATAAAGTGATTTTGCTGATATTTGGTATTGAGTCTTACATATTATAGGATACTTCTTGTCCTGAAAAATATATGGTTTCTCAAAGTAAACTTTTAGGCACAATGAATTTGCATTAGTCATTTAGTAACTCTCCGTCTTCCAAATTCCTTTCCTATAATGTAGTGTATGTAAACTGTTATTTTATTTTAGAGTACAATATGAAACATTTGACATTTTGACTGATGAAGAGGTACGTCA
The DNA here is from genome assembly GCA_026546445.1 of Cyclargus thomasi. Lineage (NCBI taxonomy): Eukaryota > Metazoa > Arthropoda > Insecta > Lepidoptera > Lycaenidae > Cyclargus > Cyclargus thomasi. Next base: position 2,967 of record JAOTAV010026733.1, read on the forward strand.
AGGATTAAAGGTATTTTCGGACTGGCCAACATATCCTCAAGTATATGTAAAGGGTGAACTTGTTGGTGGATTAGACATAATAAAGGAACTACAAGCCTCCGGAGAGTTACAATCTACGCTGAATGCCTAAGTCATGTTTTACATTATGTTGTAGTATATTTTTATTATTAAATTAATTGGGTTTTGAAATATCAAGAGCTCTTTTCTTCAGTTATACTTTTATAAGATAAACTTTTAAAATTTTTTGTAATTTAATTATAAAAAAAATATATACTTTGCACAAAATAATTACTATGTCAGATAATAATAACAATTAATCAATTCTACCTAGTGTTTAATGTGGATATTATCAGATATCATATAGTATTTTAAAAGATTGTGTAATAATTACAGACAGTAACAAACTTTATATTTTAATGTAACTTTATACACATAGGTGAAAGCGTATTTGTCGGCACTGTATGCGAAGTATTTTAGAATTGCATGAATATGCACCGACTCTAGAGACGCATTTCGTGTGAATGTAAGGCATTATGAAAAAATGCGCTTTTTGTTCGATGTACGGTCCTAACAAAATATGTGCGATCACCTTTATGATTGCATGTGAATTATATTATTATGCATGATGATGTCATCATTATAATTATATTTCGACGCACTTAAATATAAACCCGACACATTATCACAAAGTGAGTATTGCCAATACAAGGCCAAGTAACCAGATAGCCATAACGTGTATCGGTGCTGAACTGCAAGCGGAAGGTCCGGAACCAACGCACGCCGCATACGCCAGCATATGCGGAATCTGCGTCTGTTCGTATAGACCACCGAAAAGCGCGGAGTGCGGGCCCAGCGCGAAGACTGGTGCGTCGTCCGCACCGTGCGTCTCCGAGCTGCGCGGGGCTTCCGCGTGCGACCGCCATTGCAGCGTACCTGCGTATAAAAGATACAAAAGTATCATTACTCACAGTGGCGCTACTATAAGGTGGCAAGCCGACAAAATGCCACGGACCCCCCAGGGGCCCCCCGATAAGCCCCCTAGACAAGTGGCAAGCGATTATTTTTTACAATAATCGCTTGACGTCTTTTGGTATTGGATTGACATAGATGAACGAAAACGAATTTGCCATGGACCTCGAACTGTATAGTTACGCCACTGATTACCCATAACAATGCAACACCAATCACATCATTTGAAGTTGCTTAAAACTCTTCATGGAATGGGTAAATACTTTGTCGGCATCTATTATACTAATTATGATTTCTTTTCTTTATTTAGTTCAAATTCCTAAGAACACAATCACGTGTCATATCACCTTTCAAATAAAACAAAAACTACTTCAAAATCTGTGTACCGAGTGATACTACGATGGAACGAACAGACACGCTGACTGAAACATTAATATAACACCCCACTTTTTCATTGGGGATTACAAAATTGACAAAAGGTACGCAAATATATCGACTTACGATAGTCGGCATCCTTCGTAACGTCCACTCGTTTGCCATCCACCTGATTCCTCTGGCCGGGCCCGTTGGTGTACGAAATAGTCATGTAGGGTATGCCATCGGTGTCGACCGAGCCGGACGGGCCGAGAACGTCGTTCCCACGCACTGAGTAGCCGTTGAAGGCCATCACGTGTGCGTGGTCCGCGGTCACTGCCACCAGAGTGTCATCTGTAACGAGTTCAGCCGCTCGCGCTACGGCCTCGCTGAACTCAATCGTCTCGTCCAACGCAAGCTCCACCCGATTGGCGTGGTGAGCGTGATCGATGCGGCCTCCCTCCACGAACAAGAAGTACCCCTTGTCGTTGCGGCTCAGCATTCTTATTGCCACTTCGGTGAGCTCCGCCAACGTTGGTTCCATTTCGGGATCTCCTACCAGGTGATAGGGTATGTGAGTTCCCTCGAATAAGCCTAAAAGATATTCCGGAAGGGATTCGTTGGCAGCCAAAAGCTGTTTGCGATTCCAAACATACTCGTGTGTAACGTTCTGCGCCATTCTCTCGGCGCGCCACTCCCGTATGAGGTCCCGGCCGTCCGTCCGCAAGCCGGCTGTACCCTCCTCGTCGGTCTCTGTCGTGGGTCGGAACTCTCGCCGTCCGCCCCCGAGGATGACCTTGAAACGTTTGCCGGGCTCGTGGTGCACGAGCTGATGAGCTATGTCGGGACATTTGGCGATGTCGACGTTTGCAGCTTTCACGTCCGCGTCGCTCTCCCAGCCGCGGTTGGCGGAACGAGCGTACGCGCCCGCTGGCGATGCGTGCGTTACGCGAGTCGTTGTCACAATACCTGCAAGAACAAGTCGCTTAACATTATTTAATAATGGATTTTTAAACTTAAGTAAATATGATCGGCTGCTGATTTACCGATGTCTCGACCACTTTCTAGCATCCATGCAGCTATAGATGTTAAGTGCGTGTCTGTGTCTTGGGCTGCAGAACAGTCATGGCGGGGCACAGCAGCCGTAACACCTAGTGTGCCGTAATTGTTCTTCACGCCACACAAATATGCCGTCGCTGTGCATGCTGAATCCGGAATTTGAGCATTGACGCAGTAAGTCTAGAAACCGTAAAAACTAGGTTAAATAGTCGTTTTGGAGCTTATAATTAAACACCAACTTGTGATTAAACACTATATTGTGGATATGTTTGTAATAATAATTGCATCAACTTGCCTTTGCCAATCCGACTGCTGGGAAAGATTCAAACGAGAGTTGTGCCTCTTCCCCGGTCTCGTTTCGTCGCTGACCGACAAGAGCTCGGGCTGCCGCTAGTGTTGGCACCGACATGCCGTCTCCGAGAAACAAAATAACATTCCGAGCACGTGTACCCGGCTCCTCGGGCTTAACATAATGGAGTCGCTTTTTGATCGCCTCACGAGCTTCACTGTACCAAAACTCAGCGGTGCGCTCGTCGGAGAATCTTGCTGGCAGCTTTCTAAGTATATTTACGTTTAATTCCGGGTGGTATTCATCATCCGCGTACACAACCGCTATACTCACGAGCAAGACAGACCAACACGCATGCATCGTACGGCGTGCCTTGGATACAGTAGCCCGAATCTAATACTTTTTGTTCGATGAGAAGCTACTTTATATCTGGTGGTACGGCAGTGGCACCGCCAAGTCGTGCGCGAAGCAAACAATGCCGTACCATCCTTACAGGAACAATTTCGCCATATTTTCAGCCCCCTATTTAAATAATACCATAACCTCTGAATAATACCAGCCGACTTAAAAAGCAATGCATTTTGCCATTTTTCTTGTAAATAACTACTATTTTTGAAAAACACTGATTTTACAATCAATTAAAATTGATTTTGAAGTAAGTTTTTTATTAAAAATATTTTTTTTTAATGTACTAAAATAAATTGTAGAGCAATTCCTTTGCGATATTGCTATTACGATCTTTTTAGGTCGCGAGAAAGTTGTATATTCGCCACCTAGTCTGTAGTAGTAAAATATGCAAAAAGAATACTTGCTACAAAAAGGAGTGAAATCTCACCAAACACATTCTGTAAAAAACAGGCCAGGTCTCGATTGACCTGCTTGTTTATTTCTAGAAAATAATGAAATGTAGACGAAGGCTGTGATTTGTTTATAATTATAGTTTGTTATACGAATAGCCGTTGACTTGTACCCACTAAAGAATAAAGTATGGTAAAAAGTTAGTCATATATCATTAATTACATACTGTAATAATAAACAAATCGCAGGAATGAGCCTTTGACTTGGCACGCCATTGTCTAGATTTCATTACTTTTTTGGAAATAAACAATGCAGCTCAATCAAGACTTGGCCTGTTTTTTTACAGAATGATTTTAGTGAGATATTAAGTTATTACTAAAATTAATGTAATCCCATTATCGTATAAATAATTTTGATGATATGGTATCATGTAAGCGATAAAAATATTATTTTTTGTATATCTATGGTCTATCATCAATATTTATATATTTTAATTTCTTGGGTACATTATAGGTAATTCATAACGCGATTATATTATTTTGTGTTACTTATAGACGCAAGGTGTAAGGCCTGGAGAATACTGGAGATGCACGGAGTGTCAGGCAGGCATTTCTTAAAATTATGTAGTTTGAATCGAAGTAAGAGTGTCAAAGTCAGCACTACATAGTGCATACAACTTCGGATACTCCGTATAGTATCTATAATTAGCGAAAAAGCGCAGCTTTTTAAGGTCTCGCGATATTTTTGGAATGCTATGACCAAGCTATGACTTGTGCTATGACACAACTGTGAGTTGTGACATTGTCTGTGTTTTTTTTTTAATTAAAATTTTGATGGCTAGTACAATATTATATTTTCATTATTGTTGGGCGAGCGAAGCAGCCCTCTATATCTGCTGAGTGCTGACCTTTGAGAAGGAGGAATTCTGGCCGACTGGAGTCGCCATCCGCAAATTCCAAGCAGTTTTAGTATAAATATATATGTTAGTCTGTAAGGTATTTATAATATGGGCATATTGTGCCTGAAATAAATGGTATATAAATAAATAAATATAATTTTTGACCAAACTACTGTCAATGTCATCCACACACTCACTTGGTACGAAGTGATTAGTGAATACCAAAGCCTCCCATTATGTCAAAATCTTAGTGACATTTACAATTTGACAATGACAGTTGTCAGTTGTGCTTTCAACTTGTGTTTTTTCTAATTTCTTAGTATATTACATACTTTATTCTGTGGTGTTTTTACTTTTTGCAATCCCTTTAGATTTTTGTAAGAAATTTACCTTTATGTTTTATCTAGTATAACATAGAAACCTAACTAAATGTTTATTTTTATAGTATCATAATCTAAAAAGATAATAAAACGATTCAGTTAAAGGCACAATAATAAGTAAAATGGATTTGTTATCCTTTGATCTAAGTAAGTGTTTTCCTTTTCTTAATGCTTACGTATGATATGTTTCTTGTGACAACCCATTTAAATCTTATTTCATTGCAGAAATGTCAACTAAAGCTAGAACTGCTGGAGATGGAATGGAATCTAACGAATGTGTCACCGAAAGTTCAGAACGGTATCAACAAGTCATTAAGAAAGATCAAAAGAGAGAAGTTAAACTAACTGGTCGCCTAGTACAAGTGTTTCCTACAAAGTTCATAAGTTCAGAGAGGACAAGCTCGCAGATATATTCAAAAACTCCCAAGTTTGTTCCTTATGAACCTTATCCTGGGGCTGTAAAACCCATAATGGGGAAAACACGTCCAAAGAACAAGAAATCAAAGAATAACATGGATATTAACAAACTCATTAGTCAAATGTCACAAATGAACACAGATATGACTGAATATAAACCCAGGAACAGGTCCAACAAAGAGATTAAAGAGAATCTTAAAGGAAGTAAGAAAACAGAAAATCAAATGCAAATAAGGCTTGATGAGTTGCTTAAAGAAAATGAATCATTAAAAGAGCAATTAAAACAACAAGTCCAGGTAATGTTTCATACCTATGTAGTTCAGTACTTTACTTTATGACACATTGGGAGCTTGGATTTAGTAATTTCTTTCAGTCTTTTAATACATTTTAAATAAATGTAACTGTTTCACCATCATTCTTAAGTTTACTCTTGCTGGATATTTAATATTTAAGTTAATACTTTAATTATTTTAGAGACATTATTCTAAAATACAAATCATTGATATATATAGGTAAATAAGGAGCTAAAAACTATGTTAGTGGCATCAATGGGTGAAGATCTAGAAGTGCAGGTCCAGTCTCTCAACGAAGACAAGAAACATTTAGCTGATGCTCTGCTCAACTCTTCCCAACATCTATCTACCCATCAGGTATTTTTACTTTAACATTTTTTTGTGCTCAAAAAATGTTTTTTGTCTATTTCAATTATTTTTTCAGGTTTCCTATTCAATATTCCCTTTAATAGAAACTTTCCTTTTAGGAACAAACTGAGTGGCTAGCTGGACAGTGTGAGGTGTGGAGAAGTAAATTTTTAGCAAGCAGGTAGGTTATTTAGTCACAAAAATAAAATAGATGATATTATTATACAATATACATATTCTGCCGTCCTCGACCTAAAATGCCACTATGTACAAAAAGTACTTTTTGAATTATAAGCAAAGAATGCATGTTGCAATGTAAGGAATTGTATGTATATAACGACAATATTATTTTTGATAACTCTATGGCTATAAAAGCTAGAAAAATATTGGTAATACATGTCAATAGAGTTTTTTCCTCTGATCATGATGACATCAAAATCAACTAGATGTTGGTTAACGGTTTTTAAGCTTGAGGACGGCAGTATTATATTCTCAAATCAAATCTGAAAAGCATAGCTGCATTTAATTTAAATAGACTAAAGTTAAACACTATTAATATAAATATTTGTTTTCAGTTTAATGATAGAAGAATTGGCTTCATGTAAAAAAATATTAAATGAAAAGACTTTGAAATTAGAACAGGCTATCAAAAAATTACTTGATGAGAGATTTAGAGTGAGAGAGATGACAACATGCACATATAAAAATTTATACCGCCTTCATGAAAACTGGCTTGAGAGTATAGCCATAGCTGAGTATGTAGGAGCAAATAAAGTTTCCGCTAGACCAATTGGAAACCTTAATTTTAATACATCAATACCACATTCAGCGAATATATTGGATATAGCATCAGTAAATTTGAAGTTATCTGAGAATATATCTAGCTCAGTTGAAAAACAAGATATTGAGCATTTGAATGGACTAGTGACAACAACAGAGGCTGAAAAATTTGCAGAAGAGGTAAGTTATGAACTTGTCTCATATATATTTATATTGATACTAACAAGAGTTAAAAGATGTAAATAAAGCAGTCTTAGATACAACCTTAACTTTGTTAATTAAAACATAGCTGTTTTTTTAAGTAATCAAAGTAAATTAATTCTTGGAAAAATTTAATTCCCAGAAACCATATAAAGTAATATTTAACGTTTTTTCAGGCAATGGCAATGCCAATAGATGTGAAAAAGGTTAATGAAGATCCTGTTAATGCATTAGTGAACCATGCCTACAACAACAGTGCAAATGTTATGCCACCAGTAGCATCATGTGCTCATTGTAATGGAAAAGTCCAACTTCTGTAAATGTTTTTATGTATGTACTATGTCTAACATTATATTGTTTTTTGTTATATCATTTTTAGAAAATTAAAATCAGAGATACTTGTGAGGTCATTATAAAATAATTTAAGGAAAGATCTTTATTTGTAAGGTTTGCTTTAATAACGGATTTTATTATTGTTCTTGGTAACACATAACATGATTAAGTTTAAAAATAGTAATCCTGTTATTTTTCCGAACGGAATTGTACATTTTAAACACATATTTATTACATAACATCATCTTAACATTTCAATGCCTTACTGCCTCAACCTCGTATCTTAAAAATGGCTACATTTCATTGGATGAAAAAAACTGATTATATTTTTTTTCCTAGTAATTGTACAAAACTAATTATGAGGTTGCTTGGTAGGTAACAATTTAATTATCAAATAACCTCATATTTAGTTTTGTACAATTATTAAGAAAAAGAAAGTTTTTTTGTCTCTTGAAATGTAGCCATTTTTAAGATACGAGGTTGAGTCAGTAAGGCATCGATTAAAAAAAAACATTAATAACAATTTGTCCTGTATTACAAAGCTCAAAAATTCTATTTAAAACTTTAAATTATTTAGGGTGTTGATTTTTATTTTTAGTGATTGAATTATTTATTAGAATATGTTATTTTAACTTATATGTAGCTTTTCTCTTAATTAGGTCTGAAAAAACGGCTTATTCCACTTTTCCCCGTTGACAAGCCCCGTCGTCGGGGATTAGTAAAATTTTTCTTCATTAATTCCCGTTGTCGCCAATTTGAGCATGCAAGGTGGATTTGTGAACTAAAATGTTCACTAATCCCCATTACGTTAAAAATAAAATACTAATGTAAGAATCACGCACATGCACCATTAATTTATTATTGGATTATAACTCTTATCATTGATCATATTTTATATATTTAAATTAAATTTTTGCTTGATTGCAAAACTAGGAAAAACACCATCCTAATATATTTCCATCCAAATAATATTTTGGTTGTAACTTATATGTATACACGGCATTGTAAATATAGATAGGTAATATTATCATAATTTTTGTATTATAAATAGTTATTATTGCAAATAAAATAATTAATTTCTTTTTAAGACTTACATTATTAACTAGCTGTTGCCTGCGTCCTCGGGCCGTCAACACGCCGTTTTTTATCCGAATTTCTGATTACAAAAAATCGATATTCCCGCCGAGACGCACTCTATTAATATTAATAACTCCCACATCGGTTTCGGTGACGGTGGCCGGTTTCATAAAAACCAGACCGGTTACGCAAGAGTCATTTTATAGTGCCCAAGTACGTGCGCAGTACACAGGAGCACTCTCTCTTCCTAAACTCTCATAACCCAGTGGGACGGATGAACGACACGACTGGCGAGAGATCAGGCGTAGATTCGACTTTTTTACATGCCCACCCGACGCATGGATCATCTTGCTTGTCAGACAATCAGCCTGCATTGTCCTAACCAAACTTGGAAATAATATGTTTCAAATGCGGGAATCGAACCAACGACCTCCGGGTTAAGAGCCGATCTTTGTACCACTGGACCACGGAGACGTCTTCTGTTTATATATTAGTTATTTAGTTTTTATTATTATATAATATAATATATATTTATTATTATTATTATTAAGTTGTTTACCCTGCACTCTATCCAAAATTATAATCAAATAGGTTTTAGTATAGTATTTCTCATGTGACAGGTGTCCGAATTTTTCTGATCCGAAATTCTTACAATGTACGGTCGGGCTAATTCTCATCTCCATCAGTATTAAATATAATCAGACTTATCTAAAAAACGGAGGTCATTTTCGTGTATTTACCCCGGCCGCACATTATAAGAATTTCTGGTCAGAGACCAGAAATTTACGACATCTAGGTATTTTGTACCATGCAAAACCTATCAGAATTTTCGGATTTACGCGTAGTCCACAAGTAAACAATAATGTGCACTATATTGTAAAAAGGTAAGTACGGATAAAATGCGACCGGACTTATAAGAGTGCAAACACTTCCCTATCTTTCTTCCTCGAAGAAGACGAGGTACATAGTGCGCACACTTGTCTTGCCTCGTTCCTCAAAGAAAAGAAGAAAGGGTACAGGCAAAAGTTGCGCCTTCTTATTTGGGCAAGTCATTTAAAATTGTCGTGGCGACAATTTCACTTCTTGTAAGCATAGACTACGAATTTCACGAAACTCGAAAGGTAGCAGTTGGAGGGTAAGGCTAGTAAAATGTAGATCTAGTTATCGAAAGGAAAATAAAACAGTATTAAAGTAACAAAATATATATTCTATTGATTTCTTTTTAAGTTTAACATCTAAACTTGTATATTACCGCAGGGTAGCTCCAAGGCTTGTTATATCAATAGTTGTATAGTTATACGCAAGATAATCCTTCACGGGGACGTACTTGGCTCCCCCAAACCAATCCACCATTGCGATTTGGGCTATTTTCAACTTGGCGACGAACCAGTCGTGGTCTGAAATTATATTGACCTTATGACATTGTTTATCATTTGCTATCTAACAACGGCAAAAAACGACGTTTATCGTCAAACCAAGATTTTTTTTTCAAACTAATTGAATATGATGAAATAAATAGGTACGTTAAAATTGAGAGATTTTATGAAGTAAACAGAATTAACTATACAATAATAATTATTATTTTACGTTATTTCCATTCAGTGATCTTTGTAACCTAGCTCTTAATAATCGTTTTGTTTCCAATTCCTTTACGTTGTTAATTGTTATTTATTCTATTTAGTTAACACAGCTCTGGATTGAAATATTGTAAACCGGATATTATTGTAACAAAAGTACAGTCAGCCATATATTTTTAACGCGTTCTATTTAAATTTTGAAATCTGGCTTCTGTCCGTCAAATAGGTAATCTATAAACGTACACAAATATTATAGTACTCGTTTAGAACCAAAAAAGTTCTAATTATGTTCAAAAATGTTGGAAACAATTGCGGTCTACTTCTTCGTAATCGGCTTCTTTTAATCGCCGGTTTAAAAAGATAAGGCTTTCAATTTTTGTTGCTTTGTATTGGTTTCTTGATGATGATGATGACTACATTGTAATGTATCGATTGATATAAATTAGACAATGAATAGTTATAATTCATATAAACAATGCAGCTGTTCCTTTTATTGCATTTGTGGATGTCTCATAAGTCATAATACTTTGCGTCAAAATCTTGACTACCAATGTAACAGGTGGCTGTCCACTGTGCGGACTCATAAGACTCAACCTATAGAGTATAGATGCAAATACTCGACGATAAATACTAAGTCAGTTTTCCTTTAGAATAAAAGCAAAATAATATATTATAAAAGTAATAAATGTCCTAGAAATTCAAAGTTATAGAAAAATGTATTAAGGTAAAAGTTTAACTTTTTGGGGTCACAATATTAATTACGTTATTGCGCTTGTAATACACACGGTGTTATAAAAGTAAATCATAATACTTCAGGGTGAGCATCCCTTAAATGGAATTCATTAAAAAGTAGCAGAACTAATTCCGAAAAAATTGTGATTTTATAAGGGACACACAAAATGTCATTAATTATTAAATTACCTCCTTACTTTTGTTACACCGAGATTTCGCCAAGTTCAGAAAAGCAAAGTGGTTTTGACGGATAAGGATGTCCTTATTATTATTAACATTTATGGCGATAAGGATTTAAAAAAACTGATTTATGGCGATAAGGATTAAAAAAACTGATATATTCTAGAAATAAAATAGGATAGGTGCCAAATTTGGTCGTGAATTAGAAAAAGAAACAAACCTGGAGGATAATTAGCCATGTCCGGATGCCTTTCGAACAAAGCGGCTTTTGCGAAACTATACTCAGGCGTTCCTTCCTTGATCTGTAATGAAAAGGTCGGCTAGATAAGAAAGGTCACTTTTGAAGTTTTAAGACCAAAAGCGGCTTATAATTTATCTATTGTTTGGGTAAACGTTATCGTTGTTTAGATAAAGCGAACGTGATGACTTGGACGTATTGGCACTATCTATACATATATAATAATGTTAAGTAATTGCACATATAGGTCACAGTTTTAATTTTTTTTAACAAATATACCTTCTTCATCTTGCCGGAAAGCATTAGTCTGGTGCATCGTGGGTCTTCTGGGTCCCACTTTTGAGTATCGCAGTACCTTGTCTCTTCCAATGAAACCAGAACTGTAGCGCGGGTGTTTTTCTGTGAAAATAAATGAAGTGGAAAAATAATTTCTATCGTAACGGAACTAACTACACTATGAGGCGCGTAAGATTTTTTTTTGATATGACCCATGGTATTTTGCGAACGCTACTTATGCGGCACTGGTTATAAGAATTTAACGTTTTAATTATTATTATATTTTTTATGGATATTTATGGGGCAAGCGAGTAGACGGGTACCTGATGGAAAGCAACTGCCGTCGCCCATGGACACTCGTGACATCCGAAAAGTCGCAAGTGCGTTGACGGCCTTTATGAGGGAACAGTAAATGGGTATAGGTATAGGGGAATTAGGGAAGATGGGCCTTTGGTAAACTTACTCACTGAACGAACACTTTTCTGTGATGCCGTGGTATCACTCCGTGGTCCGTAGCCTAGTGGGTAAGAACCCACTAGGCTACGGACGCTAATTATTATGACTGTATTATATAATGAAATTACCGACAAATCCCGAGCAGTAAAGTCCAGAGGCGACATGTAAAAGTACGGAACACCGGTAGAATTCGCTAGTGAGCCATCGACAATAGATTTAACGTTTGAAAATGGGAATCCCTCGATCGCTGGCAGCGTGGATATCGTAGCGATAGAAGCCCATGCTGTAAAATAAAATAAATACCCAATTAATTATTCTTAGTTCATACTAAAAGTAAGTTAATATACAGAGCTAAGAAATTATGCTTAAGACCTTAAGAAATTATGTTTAAGAATTAAGCTTTGTGTACAAGTTGACCTTAGTAGAAGGTTTTTTTCCTTATAGTCTACATATTCTTGACTTAAAATATGGAAACAAACATTTTCAATGACCTTCATACAACATTTTAATATCTACAGTAAAAACTTGTATTGTGTCTCCTCAAATAGCCCGAAACTTCAAAGAATTTAACTATATGTCATCAATGTAAAACATTTTATATTTATGGACGCTTCACACCAATCACACCACAGTCTGGTCTCATGCAAAGTACCTGAAGGACTTATGTTACAGGTACCAGACAACAGAAATTTTAATACTTTTATAATAACTATACACATATTTAAGATTTTTACTATATGATATACATATTATTTAATATGCATCTATGATCCAGTGACATTGATCAACTTTTTGTTCCGTCGGTAGGGTCCCGTCCTGGCCTGCGGCCACTGGCGTGAGCTACCAACGAGCTCAACCACTGCACCATGGAGGTCGTCAAAACTTACCAGAGTTGTGCAGCACATATCTTGCCATTTGAACTAGCTTGGTATGGTCAGGCGGAGCGGGGGCATTTTTAGCTATCTCATTCGTCCTCAGCTGCTCATATTGTCTGTGATGGCTGACCCGTCGCTCATCGTGCCACTTGCACTCGCCGTACAAGCTAAGCAGACTTAACGATAATATTAGCACCTTCCACATAGCCTGGTAGAAATAGATTTTATTAGGTTAAACGGTTAATGGCCAGAGCTCAAACTATCAAGTAAAGTTCCTAGCACTGAGTAACATAGGTAGGTGGTTAGTTGATTGCCTAATGTCCATATTATTATCTCGTTACTGTGTACTTTATTAATTTCATACTTTAAATCAAAGGAATCACTAGGAGCTCAGCCATAGTTTCAACAAACAAAAATGTACCTACATAATAGAAGTCAATATAAGTAATTATACTTTACAAACATTACAGAAACAATTTACATACGGAAATGACAATTTTGATAATCGAGTGGAATTTCAGCAGTCGGGTAATTCTGTAATTTTAAAGAATTTCCAGATTGTTACCCGTTATTCGTCGTTTCTCAGTAAATTAGTATATAAGAAGAAAACATCATTTTGATACCTGGATTTTTAAAAGAGGAATACAGAAGAGTGAAGGATAACATTATTATTTTGTATGATAGTGTAATATACCGAGATAGGATAAAAGTGTCTTTATCTTATTTGCTTCGACCTAACACATTTGGCTTAGTAAATACTATAGTTAAATCTTATCTTTCAATAATTTAATACTGTACATTGTAAGATTACTGGACATACACTAGTATATTATAATATCTATTTTACACACACGTACATTGACAAATTAACATATTAACTAATAAGTTTACAGGTAGGTATGATTCAACTTCAATGTTTGCCAAAACACGTATTAGGATTTAGGCTATTAGCCAGAATTCTGTTCGGGAAAATACACAAATAACTCTACCAACAATTTATCCAAACTTATACACAGAAATGACAATATTATGTTGTTTAAAGAGTTTTCCGTAGATTTGAGGAAGAAAAATGAGCTGTGTAACGCCTCATAGTAAGTTTACCGGATCAACAGTTTACCGCATCAAAGGCGCGTACTTAGCTTAATTCGAACACGTACCTAAATTTATTTGTAATTATAAATATAAATAAAAGTAAATAGTTTTTACAATATTTTAAGAACCAAGAAAAACAACGACGCTTTTAATCCTGCTAGTTTAGTCGTAACAAGTAAACAAGGATTATATTAATATTCAGTTAAACTTGTATATAACTAATAAAATTAAGCTTAAGCGCTCGTAAGCAAAATTCAAAAGTAAAAACAATATTAGAAACAAAAGAAAAAAATAGCACTGATAGATATAAATTATTACGTAGTGTTAAGTAGATGCTAACTTTTCAAAAGTATGGAGCTATGTTCAGTTTTTATTTAAAAAATTATTCCAACTGATTCTAAAATATTTAGTAAACATAAATTATAAGGTCAAAATAGTTAAAAATATTCGAGTACTTACCGCTCAAATTTTAGGAGACCAAAAAATAAAAATTCGTCACTAATTTTTTTAGCGCACTGTACTTCCACGGTCCACCGCAACAAGTCACAAATGCGAAACAAAAACTGCGAAATCACAGGAAATCTACCGAGTACCAAGTGACATCAAGTGTCAAATAAACGTCAGGCGAGAAAGAAGTTTACCATAGATTAAAAATAATATTATAAGCGGGCGATAAACCACGATAAAATGAAATGATAAAAGAAGATGCTATATTAAGTTTGCGGCTATCTGAAAGCCAACGATGGCTAGAATTATAATTTTGTACACAGAGGTAAAAAAAAACTATCGTGTACTTATGTATACAGTATATCTGATTAAATCTTACTGCAAGAGTCTGTTCTTGCAGCAAGATTAGTAGTGCAGTAAGCAATTTGGGTACCTAAGATTCACAAGACATGATGCCTTATTTCGGCATAATTTCTTTCTAAACGTTAGCTAACTGTTTTATTTCATAGTTGGACTGTCGACGCAAACTACAAAATTTGCTAAATCTCTCTCAATCTAACCACTAAAGTCGAGTCTAACAGAAAAGCGAACAACACAAATTTTGGCGCGGTGCAAATCGAAAACTATCATGTGATTTTTAATTATTGATGTAACCGACATCAATGTATGTAACAGCAGAATTTATTATCAGGTCAAGCGCAGGTTTATCATCGGTATGTAATATGTTATGTAAATAAAACATCTACGAATGTTATCTATATTTAATTATGATATTTTCAATACATTTTAATACACTGTCAATTGCATACAGAAATCAACGCTGTTGAGTACTCTTCGCAATTTGCTCTTTCAGCATAAGTATACTGGCTCTTTGCTCCGGAGGCAGTAGAGAAATTTGTTCATCGGACAACTGCAGTACTTGCATAATAAGCGCGGCCTGCAAACAAATAATAACTATTTTCACTCTGAAAAGAAAAGGAAATATTTACGATCACATGATCGTAAAAAAACTTCTTTTTCGTCTTTCAAAATTTTAAGTCTTACCTTTTCTTGGTCCGACGCTCCTGATGGAATGCCTTGGATGGTCCTTGCCTGAGCAGCATTCGGCATGCCAGGAGGCATTTGTTCTAGAACAAAAAAATTAAAATTAAGAAGTCTGTATAGACGATGATGTGTCCAGCGTTTTATTACATACACTCACACCTTAGAGTTTTTACGTCATGAAATAATACATTAAAAAATATATTACTTTCACTAAACATTAAAAGTGTATCACATTATTTTAAAAAATGTAGGAAAAAGCTTGTTGTGTTGTATATTGTAAATAAAATTTTCGCACTTACGTTGTTGCGGTTTAGGCTGGTTCCTGGGGTCGTTGGGTCGCACGCGAGGGTCTTGGTTGAACGACTGCATGTTTGCCAAGCGGGGATCACGCGGAAACGGTCTGCATACAAATATATCATTTAATAAACACGTATATACACACACGCATGCATTTACGCTTGCACGCCCGCACGTACGTACGTACGCACGCACGCACGCTGGCACGCATTTGCCAAAACAACTCATTGACACTTACACAATATAACATACATGCTATGAACGTTAAAACATCATCGTGCAAAAGTCTTAGAATAAATAAAATTAAAAGATGAAGGGGACAAAATTATTTATGCTTGTATAGTAAGTAAGTAATATGAATGATATAATACTAAATAACGCCTACAACACTGTTGCGCCAAAATTATTTATCGCGCGGGACCTTACATTCTGTCCTTACCCAGGTCACACACATATGGAACATATGAAAGATCATACACATATGACATACACATCAATGGGTGATGATACAGAAACATTGAAAACATTTCTTCCGTCTCTTAACCATTGCGCCATACATAGCATAAAAAATAATGGAAAACTACAAAAAAATAAATAAGTTACAATGCGTGTGTAACTTACGGTTCCCTTGTCTCCAATGTTAAAGGAGTTCTTGAAACAAATTTAACTTAACGTTAGGAAACAAAAGTAGCAAATCCGAATTGCTTCACATATAACCTAACACGCTTTACCTAAAGTGATTTAGATGGAAGTAGATGTATAGGGAATCGCTCTAACTAATCAGCCCCCCCTAGACAAGTGGCAAGCGATTAACGTTTACGATGTATGGGATTGACATATTTGAACTCGACTAGATCACGTGACTTTTCGTTTGTCTATCGCTTGGCATGTTTTTTTATGGGATTGACCCATACAAAAACACGCCAAGCGATTATCGTAAACGATACTCGCTTGACATCTGTCTAGGGGGGCTTATGTTCTACTGTTGACCGCTGCTACTTATGCTATCAATGGCGACTGTACACTCTCGTTGAGAGCTTTCGGGCGAGAATCTCGTGCGAGGGCCCCTCACCCGAGAGTCAGGCGAGACGAGGCGAGTGCACCCAATTACAGTTTCGTACTCGGGCGGTTTTGCAGCTCGCTGTGTCTCGGCGAAAGTGTAGTGCCGCCATAAGAGATAACAGCTGTGCAATTTAGCACTATGCACAATCAACATTGCGCTACTTTGTAATTTGGCATTTAACACCACATACAAGATATTAGATGTGCTTGTAGTAGTGCAGATTGGTAGTTTTTAGGGTTTCGTACCCAAAGGGTAAAAAATGGGCCCTATTTTAAGACTTTGATGTCTATACGTCTGTCTATCTGTCCATCTGTCTGTCTCCAGGCTGTATCTCAAGAACGGTAATAGGTGTAGAGCTGAAATGGTCACAGATTATGTATATGAGTTGTCGCTATAACAACAACTACTAAAACCAAAAAAATATATTAAAGGGAGGCTCTCATCCAAAAAACGTGATTTTTTTATAGTTTTTTGGTATTTTCCTAATAGATGTCGCTATAATGTCCTCAAAATCGCGCTATTGCTGATAGGAAGGGAACTGTTATACCTGTTCAATTTCCAGAAATGAATTTTCAAAATTTTAGCTTTCTTCTGGTACAAATACCTTTCGTGCGCGAGTCCGACTCGCACGAAGACGCAAGTAGATGAAGTAGATAAATAATAACTAACATTTGAAAACAATTTGCAATTACTGATTTTTTCCTTTGTAAATAATTTCAGACCGAACTTTTAACTTATGTTATGGGCATGTTTCACCGCTTACAGATGTATTGATATCCACAACTTTATTTGACAAATGTTGTATGAAGAATCCGCCAAAAAAATCTGTGGATAGCCTAAAAGAAAATTTATCATTAAGCGATGAAACCGCCTTAAACCGCCGCCGGAAAAGGCCTTGATCGGCTAGATGATTAATTTTATTTATTTCATAAAATTGTTAAATTACCCATTTCATGCACGAGCATCGTATATATTGTAAGTGTATATTTTTAACACTATAGTCTATACTCTACGTCTATAGTATTACGGATTACACTCTACCCGAGCACTTTGTCGTCATATTTGGGTGACCCTTGAGTCTTAACAATTTAATCTACTTACTCTTGCTGCGGCGGAGGCACGGGATGGGGCGCAGGCACCGGTGGCAGACTGCGCATGTCCTGATCAAGCAGCGGAGCCCCACGGAGATCCACGTCCATGCCCATGCCCTGCATATTCTGCATCTGCATGTTTTGCATCGGCGGCATATTCTGCATCGGCGGCATATTTTGCATCGGCGGCATATTTTGCATCGGCGGCATGTTTTGCATCGGCGGCATGTTTTGCATGGGTGGTCGTGCTGTTGAATAATGATTTTTAGACCAAGAAATGCTGCAAAGCTATTACAAAACAGAATAATTAGTAAAACTCAACAGTGCGCGCGCCCTATGTGTGGGTAACACTGTTTACTCAGACGGCGCCTGACGCGTCACTGCAGCGCACGCACACATGCCTCAGGCCTCGTGCCCAACTGACTTGAACTATTTACAATAAGTTAAAAAAAAAGCATTAAGCACATAAAGCTCTCAAGAAATTTGGTTTTGACTTACCTCCATACTGGTTTGGTGGAGGGTTGTTCATATTATGCGGAGGTGGTACAGGTTGTTGCACTGAAAAGATTTTGATTTGATCACCATTCGAAAATCGATTTGGAATTCATAGACAAATGTGTATATATATATATATATATACATTTACATGGCATTCTCGTGATATGTATATATATAAATGT
>JAOTAV010026744.1:0-21210 GCA_026546445.1 Cyclargus thomasi
AATAAACTATTTATTGAGCAAGATTGTTTCAATAGCTATAAATTACTTTTTATTTTATTCCAATCGGATAATCCATTCCAAAGATATTACGAATTTAAAATTGTACGAAACAAAGAAATGTAACACGAATAAAAAACATAAAAACACAGTAAAACATTTTTTTTTTCAGAGAGCTTAAAAAAATATCCATCCGTACGGAGCCGGGGCGGATCGCTAGTATTATACATATTAATATAAAAATATGTTCAAAACTTTTTTGTCGTCAGTAATTAGAAGAAAAGTCAAACGGGCTAGGTGCCAAGTTGATCCGCAAGAGTTTTCAGTGGGAAAAAATACTTTTATTATTATTATTTAAGTTTAAAGTAAAATTAATTTTTAAATAAAGCAGATAAAGAGATATTAATAAAATGTTATAAAATTAGAAATTAATAAAAACTGTTGGATTCGATAACAGGATCGGATTTATGCAAACTTGCAAGTTACTTTAATTTAAAAGCAGCCTTGACTAATCAACCATTTTCTAAAATAAAATATAAAGCCTTGTCAAGCTAAAATGTTAAGTTTTTAAAGGTAAATCATAGAAATCAATTCATAATCAAGCGGACATACGCAATTTGGTCAGAAGAAATTTCGTCATTAATAAATTTAAAATGATCTAATATTTTAGTAGTAATATATATGCTTGATTAAAAATAATTACAAATCATTAGAAGTTACAAGATAGTAAATCTAATTTTGAGATTAAAACTTAAACCTGAAAAGCGTTAAAATTAGTAAAAAGGTTAAGCATTCGAGTTATGGCTATCAAAGTTAGAAGAATTAGTTGAAAAAAAAACTTTTTTTTCTTTCTTTTTACCTTTCCTCCCCCTTGTGGCGTACCATCTACAACTGTCGTAACTCTTCTAGTCGCAGTTGGCATAATCAAAACCTTTGACAAATCGAACCTTATTACAATAACATAGAGCACATAATCGCATGAAACTGCACAAATAAAGTGAACACATAACACAGTACAAATGAAAATGAATCATAATTCGTATAAAATAGAGTTGAAATTACCATGTTATCAATTTCGTTCGCGGATATGAAGTTTTGTTCTTCCTTCAAGAAGTATTGACTCTTGGACCAAATGTTGAATATTTCTGCGACATGGTTGTATAGCTCTTCCGCCTCTGTAAATAAAGAATAAAATTGCGAAATTATTTAAAATAGTATAAAAAGTAAGCTATATCCTTCACCGACAGATGTCACTAAGGGTATCAAATATGCCATTTCGAATAAAAATTTAGTGTGAAACGTGCCATCTAGTAGACTACGGGTAAAACTCGTAGCAAACTCAGATACACAAAAATTATTCCCCAAAAATTACTCCGCTAGATGTCACTGAATAATTTTACCGGGAATGGCATTTATTAAAATTTTGCAGATCTAAGTTTTTGATTCTTTAATAATATTTATTGATATACTTTTATATAATAATAAGAAATAACTTGCTATTTTAGCACAAGACGGCGCAAAAATAAGTATTTCAATCTTGTATTGAATATGCAAGTTAGTTTGTAAATTATAATGACGCCATCTACCAGTTGCAGCTTAAAACTGGCTGTAAGGCTTTGTTTCGAAATATTTTTTAGAAAATCTTAATTATTAATACACGGGTGTTTATATCATGTCGTAAAAATGCAGAAAAATGTTTTTTTCGCGTATTAAGGTTACTCCGTTTGATGTAAATGTCTAGTTTTCCATCAAGCCAAAAAATTATCCATCAAGGATAGCTAGATAGACATGGTAGATAGTAAAATCGCAAAATTACAAGATTAATCAAAGTTTGATGGGAAAAATTAGCATTAACTGGAATATTGTAAAATGTTAGTTATACGCTTCAACCACTTAAGTCTTCAATTTTGAATTGACCTACTTACCGGGACAAGACTTACCCGGTATATTGTTCCTCAGCCAGTGGTTTCTCTGTAGGTCGACGTACTTGATGAGTAAAGGGTAGAAGGAGTAGATATCACGAACTAAAAGCTGCCAGTCCTCTTGGATCTGGGACTCCACTTGGGAAGTATCATCCGTTGACGACTGGAATGGACATAAAAAAAAACTTAATACAAATCCTTTATGATGAATACTACTGGTTTTTTATAAGTTGGAAATTTTAGAACTTAGTTATGTTTAGATTATTAGTTTCAGCGAAATTCTCGCCAACAAACTGTTGTGCAGTTTGGCGAAATTTATTGTATATTACAAAATTGTATTTCTGAGAATAAATAAATAGTAAATATTAAAAAAAATATAGGGTCCCGTTTTACCCTTTGATTACGTAACCCTAAAAACGAACTATTTTTGCACACCTTTAAAATTCAAACCATCATATTTATAATGGGTAAAAGCCAGTAAAGCACTTCTTTGCATGAAATTAACGTATTTTCTGAGTTAACAGATTTGAAATGGTATCGGACAGCTTAGAAATATACGAGATCTCCCTGGATTAGTACTTAGAGACTAGTAGAGTACTAAGCGCTTTGTGCGTTTGAATTACTAAGAATTTTGCCGAGCTTACTAAAGAGCTCAGCAATATCAAATTATTCAAAGGAAATTAATTATGGTATTTCAAACTCCTACATCACGTCCGAGCTATTTCAAACACCGTGTTTACGCTCTACGTTAACGTTTGGTTCAAACGGGCTACTCGTTATTGTCCCAACGTTACTTACACAGGCGTGGTGAACGTATCGTGTGGTTTACACGTATTAAATAGGTAACTAAATTTTAACTTAATTATAGGTTAATAATTGCATGTAAACATAAAATTTAGTTGCAAGTTAAATGACT
The DNA here is from genome assembly GCA_026546445.1 of Cyclargus thomasi. Lineage (NCBI taxonomy): Eukaryota > Metazoa > Arthropoda > Insecta > Lepidoptera > Lycaenidae > Cyclargus > Cyclargus thomasi. The sequence continues at coordinate 2,836 of JAOTAV010026744.1, forward strand.
TAAAATTAAGTTAAAATTTAGTTACCTACTTATCTACTTAATACGTGTAAACCAGACAAATCATCGGGATCAACTGAATGAAGGCTTTTTTGAAGTTTGAAGCAATAGTTTTATGACTCATTAGCGACTACGTAAATTTTAGTATGACAATTTTAAGTTTTTTAACGATCATTCGGACGAATCAAACGATTTGGCGCGGGCTAGTGTGCAAGATCCTATGACATTTTATATATATTTAATTCTAAAGTCCGTTTTGTTCTGATATAATGTGCGATCACTATAAACAGCTATTTCTTTCGAACAGCGAATAAAAATAACCCCCTTATTCATAAAAATATTTAAGCAATGTTTAACTAATCAAGGTTCGCTGTCCTTTCCTTTCGTGTGACGTTTTCAATATTCCAGAAAGGGACAGCAAAATTGATTAGTTAAACACTGTTTAAATTCTTTTATGAATAAGGGTTAGCCCCCTTTTATAAATAAGAGTTAGGCGCTTCCTAGACAATTATGCAGCATAATATATACCCTGACGAAATGCATTATATGATGTGAAAGTAGTGTCTCGGCTATTAACTTTTTAATCGAAGCAATTGGGTTGGAGATTGTCTACTTCTTTCAAATTATATTCTCAAACAAAATGCACGCAGGGTGATTGTTTAATTTTTTTTATTTATATAATGTATAAAATTAAGTTAGGTTTTCCTTCCTGACATTATAACTCCAGGACGCATCGACCGATTTTAACGCATTTGCATTCGTTGGAAAGGTCTCAGGCTCCGTGAGGCTTATAGAAAAGAAAATTAAAAAAAAGTTCGACAGAAAAGCAGGAACACAGGGAACATAATTTTTTACATACAGCGCCATCTCTGATAAATGCATGCACTACAACGACGCCAGTACGTGGTTTTACACGATTTTCGAATTCCACGCGAGCGAAGCCGCGGACAAAGGCTTGTATACGATATATTTTAATTTATAAACATGATTTTTTTTTCATGATATTTAGGAACAAACGCCGTTTCACGCCAGTTTTCTGTAAGAGTGTGGTGTCACTCTGGTCGAGCCGGCCCATTCGTGCCATTTGTGAGCCAGACCGTTGATGCCGGTAGCATGTAGTTAGTCTGCACCGAGCTTTACATTAACATTTATTACGGCTTAGCGTCGGATAAATTAAACGTTGGCTAAGAGCCATCGACGCCCGAAAATGGCCAATACCTTCTGTGTATCTTAGACCGAAATGTACACAGCATGTTTAGTATATGTGCACACAGATAAGAGCTGGTAATGCGACCAGCATTCAATACTAAGGATGGGTACTACAGCGCAAGGTGTCATTATGTTATTTATATATTAATACGCGAGCGGAAAACTTTGTACCCCTTTTCACGGAAGACGCGTAGACGTAAAAGCATGAAATTTCTCCCAGTTATAGTTGATATGGAGGAGGATCGTCGAATACCAATATTATTTTAAAATATTCTTTTATCTTAAATATTAGTGCCTTGGAATTCTATATAAAGCCCAATGTGAAGCCAGCAATGTAAATTATTAATTTATATAAATTTCTATAGGTAGCCGATAAACCAGCTAAGTCAATCGTTAACTGTTAACCAACTTCAAAAAAGGATGTTATAATTTCGAGCTGTATGTAGACAGACGTCGATTAACTGCGTGAGATAGCGTTGAGAATTTTTCGACCCCCTTCCTCTAGGTAATATTTCCTAAGGTTTTTCGTTTTTTTTTCCTTTTTTTTCTTTTATTTTTTGTTTTTTTTTTTCTTTTATTCTTCTCTCCTCTCATCTAATCTCACACGCAACTTTCAAAAGACATGTTTTAGCTGTAATCGTGTAGATTATTAAAAAAAATATATATACTAGCGAAAATATTCTTACCTCTTCCTTGTCTGTTGATGTCGATAATGTTTTATATTTTGCTCTTAATGCTTTACTAGACATATACAAACGTTCTCTAAGAGGAGTTTATTTTACATATTGCCGGAATTACAGCAAACATTCTATACAATTTTTAGGTTACCGCGGCAAAGTATGTAATGGGTGATATTTATAATATTTTATACATTGCCTGAACGCACCAGGCTTTCTATATATCGACAAGACTTTGTATAGAATGCCAGCATTATACACATTGCCGGTAACTAAGTTTTTAACTTTTTAGGATGGCTTTCAGCCATATAATACGTCATCTATATGACCCTATGGCCATCTAAAAAATTAAAACTTATCGATGTAAATGTGTACGAGTACCTTTATAGGGTACCGAGTAGAAGTACCGAGGATTGAGAAAAATAAACTTATATATTACTCACTTTGAAAGCGCCTGATAAGGCCGCTATGGCGACACCGAGGCTCGGTTTGAACAGGAAGGCCAAGCCCGCGGCGGCGCCGGCCGGCAGTGCAAGGGCCGCTGAGTCACTGCCCCGCTTGTGACACAACCAGCAGATGACAAGCTGGAAACGAGGTCAAAATATTATAAAAATCATTAGAGAGCCATGCTTCGGCCACCACGCCCTCACAGAAACTGGCGTGAAACGGGGTTGTGCTGTGTTTTGTTCAGTGAGTGAGTTTACCGGTGGCCCAACTTCCCTAACCCCCTACGCCTATTCCCATTCCCTATTCCCTTATAAGGCCGGTAACGCACTTGCGACTCTCGGAGGTCGCGAGTGTTAATGGGCTACGATAGTTGCTTCCCAGCAAGTAACCCGTCTGCTCGCTTGCCCCCTAAATAACATAAAAAAGACCTTTTAAGAGATGGTAATATCATTTTATTGAATTAGAAAGGAATCATCAACATATCTCCTTGAGCTGTTTAGAATTGTTTGAAACTTTTTACGGCAACGCATACTTGTCAGAAGACATATTCGAAACCGTTTCGAGACTCAAACAACGAACCAGAATTAAATTTCGTCCTACTCATACAATCGTCATATGACATAAAGGGACGGAAACTTTAAACGGTAGATTTCTATTTGAATGTGCCGTTTGAAAGTAAATCTGGTGAGACTAGTGTCGGCGAGCAGTATAGACTACTGGACTGTCCACGAAATGGATGGGTCATATCACCCCACAGGACACAGACCTTTGTAGGACGATAGAAGAGCATAAAACTATAAGAGTTTGTTCTTTTACTTGTAAGCTGTAAATGGGTGCTGGTGAGAAATCTAAAGTTAAGGTAGTTAAGAAAGTACATTTTGGATATATACTTTTGAACGGCAAGTTAACCATCAATTTATCCATGAAAAATAATAGGAGTATATATATAAATATATTATTACTATATGATGCCCACAACTCCGTTGCGCCAAAATTCATTTATCATCGGTATCGTATATTTTTCCGGAATAAAAGTATCCTTTGCCTTCCCCAGATTCAAAGTATGTTCATACCAAATTTAAACACAATCGGTTCAGAGGTCTGGGCATGAAGAGATGACAGACAGACAGACACTCTTTCGAATTTACAATATTAGTAAGGATATTATAAGAAACATAAATTAAATCTTCAATGAAATGTATCAATCAATGTTTTTTGGAAATTTTGTATCAGATCGGACCACGGAATCGAGTTCTCCCGTAGTAACCAGGCAAACTTCGATAGTCCCTCCTTGTTAGTCACCTTCGTCAAACGGAAGATACTTCCCGCAAATTTCGTTCGGCTGTACGTTGATTCCTAAATGAATATAGTTCAGGACAAAGGATTTCATATAATGACTAGGTTTTCCAGCGGCTTCGCTCGCATTAAGAACTATTCTCATACAAACTGTCAACGCTTAAACATTTACTAATTCATTTTTAATCATTAGCTCAGAAACAAAATTTTAGGTCTCTAACCTAAAAAATTAACTTCAAAAGTAACTTTAACCCTCTTTTCACATTCCTAAGGGTAGAATTTCTCTGCTTTAACACTTTATTTTGAATCAGCAGCTCAGAAATTTAATTTCATGTCTTTAACTAAAAAAGTGACGAACTTTCATAGAAACTTTCAATTCTTACCCAATAAAACAATTTTACTCACCAAATTTCACGGCTATAGCTTTAACAGTTTTTGCTCGGCGATGATGAATCAGTCATTCGGTCAGGACTTGTTATTTTATATATATATAGATGATATTATAGAAGACGATGTATGTTATAGATGAACCATTCCATAATATGATGTGGGTAATATCTCATGTCATATATTCGTACTCTGTAAATACCGATATAGCTGCCGAAGAACATGGCCAACTTGAGGTGTTTTCCCCTTAGCTGGCTCAGGGTTACCAGTGGTGACTTTAAAAGTGGTCGCAGCATATTCACAAGGGTGAATGCCAACCCAGCGCCGAAGTATGTTGCGGTACCCTGTGAAAAATTTATATTTTTCTGTTAGCTTAGGAGGGACTCTAAAATAACTAGCAGTATTTAATTGAATTATTAAACCTAATACGATTTAAGTCTAGTCTATCTTGACGAGTACTTAATTATACTAATTATTAGGGTCTGATGTTGGAGCTGTTTTATACCATTTCGTTTGCAAATAATTCTACTACATTAAAAAATCTGGTAGAATGAATCCGGCGGCAACTGTACCATTGGGTACTACCATAGACCAATTATTTTATAGATTTACTGATCCATACAAAATTTCGTATACAGGAAAAACCTCTTAGGTCTAAATGGCGCTAGTCACGATGCTGGATAATTTCGGAAGTATAATAATACAACAAAACTAGAAATTTACATCAAACGGAGTAACCTTAAAATGCGAAAAAAACATTACTCTGCATTTTTAGAACATTATATACTCGTGTGTTAATAATTGAGATTTTCTAAAAAATACTTTAAAAGCAATCCCTACAGACAGTTTTAAGCTGCAACTGATAGATAGGCGTCATTATAATTTACAAAGTAACTTGCATATTCAACACAAGATATCGCGAAATAAGTATTTTTACGCCATCTTGTGCTGAAATAGCAAGTTATTTTATTATGATTACTATATAAAAACATATCAATAAACATTATTACAGAACCAAAAACTTAGATCGCACAATTTTAAAAAATGCTATTCCGGGTAAAATTATTCAGCGACATCTAGCGGGAATAATTTTTGTGTATCTGAGTTTGCAACAAGTTTTAACCGTAGATGATGATTTTAACGTAGATGGCACGTTTCACACAATTTTTTTCGATATGGCATATTTGACACGCTTAGTGACATCTGTCGGTCAGATGTGAACTAAAAACTACGGACGGATTTGTATGGGATCCACTACTCTAGGTATAATTCCTCTATGGTACTACCCAAACTACATATTAAACAGTGGGAGCCATTAAAAATGAACGCATCATTTTCGTTTTAGTCTTCCATAACCTCTTTCAATGACTCTTCTTCATTATGATCAAAATGAACGACAAAGATCAAACCAAACCTTCAAGATGTGTTTTGTACACGGTCCACTGTGCGGACAAGGATTCTCTCCTGGCGCTTTGTGTTTCACTTTCTCCGGTGTATATAACCTGTAATTGAAAGGAGGTAAATATAAAAACTTTTTTATGTATGTTTGATAGGAATGCACCTACTCTATTTACTCATCATCTCCCTAAGGTTGGCTGGTAGAGAATGCCACAAGGCATTAAGCCCGCCTTTGTAAATATTTGCATAAAGTGTATAAATAAATAAATAAACCGGCAAAAAAACACGTTTGTTGTATGAGAGCTCTCCTTGAACATTTATTTATTTTTTAATATTTGTTGTTATGGCAGCAACGGATATTCATATTCTGTGAAAATGTCAACCCTCTAGCTATTAAATATTAGTATATAGGGTCCCATTTTTATTATTTAGCTACGGAACCCTAGAAATGATGAAGTGCCATTGAATATTGATGAAATCGTGTCAGGAGTACCAGTAATTGCAACGAAATATTATCATGATGTGTTTTATTTGAAAATCAAGGCAAGTGTGTTGACACTAGCCTAGATTTTCAAATAAAATATAGATAATAATAATACATACACAAAAATAAAACATTGAAAAAAAAGATTTTCATTACAAGCCAACCAATAATCTTATCCAGCTGGATTGCTAGTGGATTCTGGAATAGTATTAACGATTGATCGGAACTCTTTATTTAAATCAAATCCCTAACTGGAATAAATCTAATGGAAATTTCCTCATCCACGCGGGCAAAGTCGCGGCCAAAAGTAAATTAAAGAACATACATATTGGATATATTTATATATATATATATATTAGGTTTTGTTAATGCTCTAAGAATATCAATATTCATGCTAATATTACAAATGCGAAAGTTTGTGAGTGTATATTTAACTCCTTCACGCATAAACGGCTGGACCGGTTTAGAATTTGACATGTAGCTTGCCGATTACAAGAAAAATACACATCATTTTTTTCTCTACGACCCATGAAAACACCATGACACGTCTAGTTTAAAATGTTTGCATTATAAACTGTTTACATAATAAACAGCAAAATAATTTGAGTGAGTGAGTGAACAGTGCACACATGCGTAACTTTGCTAGGGGTGTAACCTTTAGGCTTAGAAACAGAAAAGGCCAAACCCATTACAGTTTTGCCATAATTGAATTCAATGGTACTTGCATTTCAAAATCAATGAGCATAAATTTAAGCCTTCGGCTCGCACTGGAGAGGGTGCAGGTTCAAATTCCGGTGGAGGCCTGTACCACTGATATATTTTCCGATCTCAAGTACATAATACGGATGCTCATTGCCGTGGGAGAGCCATGCTTCGGCACGAATGGGTTGGCTTGGCTAGAGTGATACCACGGCGTCACATAAAACTGGCTTGAAATGGTATTGTGTTTCGTTCAGTGTGTGAGTTTACCGATGGTCCAACTTTCCTAATCCCCCTATTCCTATTCCAATTCTCTATTCCCTCATAAAAGCCGGAAACGCACTTGCTACTCTTCGTATGTCGCGAGTGTCCATGGGCAACGGCTGTTGCTTTCCATCACCACCAGTCTGCTCGCTTGTCCCCTAAATATCATTTAAAAAACGCATTTCAAAGAGTTCTCAACATTTCGGATCATTCTAGCAAAGATGCATAATATGTTATCATTAATTTATGTAAACCAGTTAGAGTGCATTACTTAAGTTTCAACTTAATAACATACAAAATATAAACTATTCTTTTACCACAGTATGAAAAGTAATAAAAAGTCCACCAAAACTTGTTCGTGACAACCCTAGCCATTAAATATTCGGCCATATCCGGTGCGGTGTAATTGCGTGGCGGCCGCGGTTTTAAATGAACCAACATATCCGGTTCCAAATGAACCAATGTAACTAGAACAGGCTTAACACTTTCATACGAATGCATTTATATGTACATAGAATGGTACTAATTTTGAGCCTTAATTATCACAGAGGCTTCGGGTTATCACGAAAACATATTTAAAATTAACGGATAATAGTTAAGCGGTGTCGTGTCATACAAAATCACAATTCTGTATGATTGAAATCCAAGCCTTGTATGTAATTTAATTTTTTTTATTCAAATACAAAGACTGACTATCTTTTATCCGCGGCTTCGCTTGCACACGTTTAAAAGTCATGTAAATATACAGATATTTTCGAAATTTGCTGCTTTTTAAGAAAAATACAATTTATAACTTACCCCCTTATTATATTTAAACAGTTTTTAACTAATCAAAACTTGCTGTCCCTTTCTGGAATATTGAAAACATTACACGACAGAAAGGGACAGCGAATCTTGATAAGTTAAATATTACTTAAATATTTTTATGAATAAGGGGGTTATAATTTACAATAATTATTCGAAAGTTTACGGTTACAATACTTAATATTCTATTTTTATGGGCTTTGAAAAATTATGGTGATTTATAATACACTAAATGGTGGCGAACTTTCTTGCGCCAAAATTAGTTTATCGCGCATTTACCGGGACAAAAAGGATTCTATGTCTTCCCCGGAACTCGAAGTATTTCCATACCAAATTTCACCAAAATCGGTTCAGTGGTTTTGATGTAAATGGACAACAGGCAGACATACTTTTAAAATAAAATATTAGTATGGATTGCCCAAAAGCGATAAAAGTGAAAAGTTTCAACGTATTCTGTCGTAGCATGCTACGGCGTAGAGCAGCGTAGCGTGTGAGCTACGTGTAGCAATCTTGCCAAATATAAATTATATAAAAAAATATATTAAACGGTTTTATTTCAATAAAAATAATTAAGGTAATGTACTAAATATAATAATAAAATAGCTTTAAAATAATTCGCTAAGACTTAGTTATCTGATCGTACTCTCATCAATCTGGGGTATTGATCAGACTAAAACATATAATCGTTGAGTATTGCTAATATAATATGAAAGTTTCACGTACCGAACAATTTTATTATATAACAAAAAATTTAATAATAATAATATAATAATATCTATGGACGCTTCACACCATTCTGGCCCCGTAGTAAGTACCTGAAGGATTTGCGATACGGGTACTAGTCTATACACATATTTAAGATTTTTAATATATGATACAGATATTTAATATACTACCACGACCCAGGAACTTTTTTCCGACGGCGGGATTTGAACCCGCGACCCCCGGCTTAAGCTACCAACGCGCTTACCAACTGAGTCACAGATGTCAAATAAATTTCAGGTTTGTTAAAATATTGTAAATTTTTATACGGAAACTTTGAAATCGTATAAAGTATAGAAGGAAACCGAACTGAGTGTCTACCTTTATATATTTGTACATAAATAATTATATATTTTATTTAAGATATCAAAACGGCAGACTTGTTTATATACTGTACGTTGAAGTCAATTTTAGTACTTTTGACATTATCTAGCCACGCTTAAAGAAACCTTCGTTGGCAATAATTAATGCCTATTATACTAACGACATGAAAATGTAAAGTTTGTTACATATTTGTAAATCTGCCATCCAGTAGCTCTCAGTCTATCTGGCTGCCTGTATTGAACAAACGAAGACAGACATATTTTTTAGTCTCTTTTTTAAAAGGAGATAATAATCATAAGTGGTCTAGTCAATATTGCATATTGACAATTTTAACTTTTAAATAAACGGAGTAAAGTCATTATAATTTTCTGTGCGACCAAAGTTGCGGGCAACATATAGCACCTAATATCACTTGAAACCCCAACGTGTAACATACTGGCTACGGCCTTAATATTTCATGAGCGAAAATATTCAATATGGGCAATTCGCTCCTCGTTATTTATAGAAGCGTTTATTAAAATCTTCGCATAACTACTCTCTTTGTTGTTGCATAGACTTAATGGATTTGTGATGAGATAGCTGATAGATCGCTACCAGTTTTACTCGACTGCGCCAGTAGGAGGGTTATGTTTCTCTAGATTATGTATGTATGCAGCGCGAGTGACACTAGGTACATTAAAAAATCAATAATCAAAATGACGGATTTTGAAGTCAAAATTATTGTGAGGTTCAAAAATTTTTTCCGCTCATTTAGTTGTTGCATAGACTTAATGGATTTGTGATGAGATAGCTGATAGATCGCTACCCGTTTTACTCGACTGCGCCAGTAGGAGGGTTATATTTCTCGAGATTATGTATGTATGCAGCGCGAGTGACACTAGGTACATTAAAAAATTAATAATCAAAATGACGGATTTTGAAGTCAAAATTGTGAGGTTCAAAAATTTTTCCGCTCATTTAGGTCGAGTAGGGTATCAAAATAAAGGACTTTAGATAGGCATTCTAGAAATATAACTTGATGTTTAAATTGTAATGGTTTCTGCAGTCGGCTTTTCTGTTTTTGGACATTTAGCTTGTTAGCCAACGGAAAGCTACCAATATTCTAAGCTATGAAATATTATGTTGCAACGAGACGATTATTATTACTCAATATTTTAATACGGAAATAACTCTGTATGTCACGCTTTAACGCCCGAAGTACTTACCCAATTTTGATGAAATTTGTTATAGACTTTGAACTTTGTTAAAGGACAAAGGAAACTTTTTATCTCTGAAATTCACGGATACCGTAAAAGGGTCTTGGTGCAACGGAGTCACGGGCGTCACCTAGCAGATACCTAATAAATACAACCGTACGACTTAACTAGGCACATGATATTGACAAAGTCATTTTGGAAATTATTTTATTGTACGACGTTGACGACTGTATTTTCAAATTCTTTAGAATATATACGAAGTTTCTTTTAACGAAAATTGTGTGAGATAAGATAAAGCGTTGACCTCTAAATGGAATTCATATTGGGCTGGAAATATTTGGGGCCAAAGCAATTCATAGAGAAACTGGTATGACACAAGAATACGAAGTTCAGCTAAGCAGAAAAGGTCAAAAGGACAATCTATTATGGGAGAGAAGTACACATAACTTACACGAAGGGAAAGGTTATTAAACGGTTAGCTTCCGTATGCGGTGGTGTGCGTATTGAATATATTTTTCTTTTGAGAACGAGCTGACGGGTTACCTGATGAAAACTACCTGCCGTCACTCATACATGTATTATCAGAAGAGTTGCAAGTGTGTTGCCGGCCTTTTATGAAAGGGATTAGTGATAGGAAATAATCAGGTCGCTAATCTGTAACAGTAACCTGAGTCAAGTAGTATTTATATTTTAATAGAGGAATCTTCACAGACAATAAAACGGTAAAATTGGAGTATCTGTACATTTAATATTTTAACAAAATAATCAATGTGGGGGTGCTAAGAAACAGTAATTGAACACATATCGACAAAAAAGTTGTATGTTTGTGCACGCTAATCTCAGGAACTACTGGACAGGTTTGAATAAATCTTCTTTTGTTTGATCTGAGCTATTATGTGTGTGCAACACATAGAATACTTTTTATCCCGGGTAAACGTACAGTTCCCGCGTGATATACATCTTTTTGCGCAACGAAGTCAACAATAAAAAAATGAGTATTACATATCCAAGAGCGATTTTTTAAATCTAAGACAGTTTTGTTACTCCTTACAAACTATCAAGTGTAGCTTGGCTAAAGGCCCTCGCACTAGACGTTTAACGTTAGTGAAGGCAATAAAAAATGTTAATATAGCGTTGTTGGATGTGGGTTCTGACTCTTATTGCCTGAGCAAATAAATTCCATAAGGCGGCGAATATATAAGAAACGTGATAACAGCAGTATACGAACATACTTGCATTATTGTAATCATAATTTTCTTAGAAATTCATTATGTTCAAGGACAAAATAATATATGTGTGTAATCTATATCTTTATATATATAATTCTTCTGTGAGTGTGTACGTCACTGAACTTTTCTTAAACGACTGGACCGATTTTGGTGAATTTTTTTGTGTGTATTCAAGGGGATCTGAGAATGGTTTAGATTCACAAAATAGCTCGACAGGACAACGTCTGCGGGGTCAACTAGTAATTATATAAATTCCTTTGTCCTGAACGATGTTCATTTACACACTGACCATAGAAACATGAAATTCAGTGGGAGAGTTCTCCGTATGACGAAAGTGACTAATGAGGAGGGATTTTTTGAAATTCGTCTCCTTTGAGTGTAAAAAAAGGGGTTAAAGTATGGGAGAACGCGATTCCGTGGTCCGATCTGGTCCAAAATTTGCAAAATCATTATTTGATACTCGTCATGGAAGATTTAATTCATAGATCTCAGAATATATCCCATGAAAGAGATAAAAAAGGAATAAAAAGTTATAACAACAGTGATTGGCGTTTAAATTGCATATCAAAATTACTTTTTTTATGATATTTAGGGGCCAAGCGAGCAGACGGGTTACCTGATGGATCTGAAAATGTCTCATTGGTAACACGCCTCCACCGGGGTTTCATCCTGCACCCTCTCGAGTGCAAACCAAAGATCTTACCCACTAGGCTACGGACGTTTTTAAATGGTAGAATGGATTTTCAGATCTTGTTCGTAGATATGAAAAATACTTTAACAGCTTTAATTACATATTATAAATGCAAAAATGACTGTCTGTTTGTCTGTTTCTGAACGCCAAAACCGTTGAACCGTAGATGAAATTTAGTCCCGGTAAAAGAAATAGGATACTTTTTATTATTCCACAGAATATACGGTTACGCGTGATTTTGGTTACGCGTGGTTTAAAATAAAGCAATCAGCGGAAGCCAACTATAGTATAATGTAAACAAAGGTTAAAGGTAAAAACTTTGTAGAATTGTGGCACTAACCGGGATTAAACTATACACACCGCAAATTAGCTAACAGAGGTCTAAGCGGGTTTGGAATTGGCTTAGATTCAAATCCTTTTCAAATATACGGCGTGACCGTGTTTACAAAGCTGACCGTTTTCCACTCAGAAACTGGTTTAAAAGTATTGTTTTATATATATATCTAAGGAGTGATTAAATGTAAAAGAAAAAAAATAGTTTGTAGTTATTATAATAAACTAGATGACGCCCACAATTCCGTTGTACCAAAATTTGTTTATCACGAGGGAACCGTACATTTTCATCGGGGATGAAAAGTGTCCTATGTTCTTCCTCAGGACTTAAAGTATTTCTATCCTAAATTTCAGCAAAATCAGTTCAGCGGCTTGGGTGTAAAGAGGAAACAGACAGACAAAATAACAGATACACTTTTACATTATAATATTAGTATGGGACTCTATAACATATTTTTCTATCCCGTTGTATATTTTCCGAAAATCACGACTCACGATCTATCGGCTGTGTTTGACAAAACGCGACCAAATTTTTAGGTCCGGCTACCTGGCTATATTGTATAAACCTCTCTCTTATACCACATTAACGACAAATCTATCTTGTAGAATGAGTATTTCCAGTGTATAGATAAAGCCGGGCCTTTATCAGAAGCTGATGTAAGAGCAGCGATTTGTCAGTACTCAGGGGGCTCCACTCAATGCGTCTCTCTGGTCGCTAATCAGGTGATAAATTTGATTCGACGGGGACGGTTTATTTGAGCATTTTTTGGATTTTACAACCACTTAGTACGACGTCATTAAACCTATTTGGAACATCAAAAAATAAAGCCAAAATTGCTTAACGATCAAAAAACCCTTGCATGGCTAAAAATATTGTTTGTCTGCTATATTATCCTTTAATAAAAATATTTATACGGCCGGATGGTCAATCTTTTTAATTATGGATTGGATTAAAGAACCAAGAAAGAAATTTTATTTGGTAAAACAGCCGTTAAACATAAATAAAACATTTCAGTTAATACTGAAGACTTAGCAAATTAGCTTTTACTTAGCATGTGTTGCAAACACAGTTTAGGATGCTGGTTTTCGGTTAGTGTCAAAGGATATTAAAAATACTGAAAATATTTTACAGTTTGAATATAATGTCTCAGCATTTCACAACTTAAAAAACTCGACAGTTGCTTAAAACTAATTTAAAACTAAATAACATCCACCTTTAACGAAGAATTTTATCACGCTCTAATATGTTGTTTACACCTATTAAGTAGATAAGTAGGTAACTTAATTTTAAGTAAATTTGAAGTGACTTAACTTGCTACAAAATTTTGTGTTTATATGTTGTGATGAACCTAAAGTTAAGTTACAATTTAGTTACCTACTTAATACGTGTAAACTATATATATATATAATAAATTTTATAAGTGCACTACATAATGCCCGCAACTCCGTCTCGCTGAAATTCGTTTATGGCGCGTGAACCGTACATTTTTATAAAATTTAAAGCCAAAACTACCATGTGTCCTTCCTTGGGGCTCAAAATATTTTCATCCATTAGTGTTTACAGTGTGAAGAGATAACAGAAAGACAGACAAATACGCTTTCGCATTAGTAATATTAGTATGGATGTGAATTCAGAAATGTTTTTGTAAATTTTAGATCAGATCGGACCACGGAATCGCGTTCTCCTATACTAACTTTAGCCCCCCTTTTCACCCCCTTAGGAGACGAATTTTGAAAAATACCTTCTTAATAGTCACCTTCGTCATACGGAGTCTCCCTCTCCCCCAAATTTATGTTTCTACGATCAGTGGTTTAGGCTGTACGTTGATTCCTAAATGCATATAGTTTAGGACAAAGGATTTTATGTAATGATATAGATTACAACGTTTGAATAATTCATTTGTAAAATAATAATCTTTTGGACAGGAAACTGCTCTCCTATTGGTCAGATACTTTTAACCAATCAGAAAGGGCTAAAATTTTGAGGTGACAAGTGTGGAATGAGAAGTAGAAGTATGGAAGTGTCCTTCTGAGGAGATTCATTCTGAGGTGTGCTTTGGAACTGTCAGTAAAGTTATTCTAATAAAGTCAGTATGTGTTCATCTGGTTATTTTATTATAAAACTTATCAAGGAACAATGGAAGAAGCTAACACACCTGACTTGATGTTTGCATAGACTTAGTTGAAAGAATACCATAGAGTTCCAAATACTTTTGGTCTTGGAAAAACATCATGTACCCAAAGGAGGATAGCAAGAATATTTTTTTCACTGTGTTTAAATTTCGCGCAAATGAAATGCTAGTGTACGACAAATTAAAATAATCGTTGAATCTCTTAGTGTGGCAGTGTGGTATTATTCGTTTAAAACAGTCAGTTAATATGTTTATCTTGATGTCAGTCAGTTAATATGTTTATGTGGTTAACTGTATTGGATCCAACGGAAGTGCCGTTGGATCCAAGACAGTTAACCCTGGAGCAGACTACCAATTAATTATAATGACAAATGGCCCAATTATATTATCTTCAGCAATATATTATGGTGTAATTACACGACCAGTTTAACCCTTAAGATTACGCCTTAAATTCAAAAGGCTAGAGGCTCATTTTGGGTAAAGTGCTCGAAATGGTTTTCTAAAATTGGTTGTTCGGTTTTTGTACTATTTTGACGGAAAGTTTTATGCCAGAGTACATGCTATAATATTATAAACGTGAGAATTTGTTTCTTAGGATGTATGCTCGTCAATCACGCTAAAACCGCTTAACGTATTTTGATCAGTTCACAGAAAGGGTTTTCACTGACTTCGATAAAACGTATTTTTATTCCAATTGAATGCATATACATAAAACAAACATGCTTATATTAAATATAGGGATGATTGTTTATTATGTTTGCATATTTAATACCACGCGGTTAATAGCTCGCAAAAATATAAAGATAACTACCATATAATCATCGTAGGCTTAGGCGATGATAGAAAAAAATTACTCCTGGTTTAATTTTGTGATATCGATGAATCAATTTCAGGAAAAAAATTACTCCTGGTTTAATTTTGTGATATCGATGAATTTGATTCCTAGCCAGTTCCTAGTTATTCAATCAGAATAACACAATTCAGAATATTTAACGTCATGTGACCAAATAAATTAGGTCAGCTATCTGGCTACAAATCAACTTCTCTAAAAGTACCTTACATAACTAGAGAGTTTTATTCAATTAAAACCATCCACATAACTAGAGTGTTGTATTCAACCGAAAGCATCTTAAAATCTAATACACCCCGTTTTAATCCTTTGAAAGCATGCGAATGTCTTGAAAATCGATTTCCAAGCAAATTGCGATCCGTCTTCGGCGGAGGATATGAGGAAGCTTCCGATCGATTAGCTCGAAGCCCATTTCACTAATGCATTCACTAGTTTGATCCGATTTTCTACTGAGTTATGCCGTCCTGGACGGAGTGTTTTGGTCAGGTAGTGATTAGGAACTATACATAAGAAAAATGGGCACATGTAACATTTTATCAAAATTGAATAAATACAATTTGGTATCAGCAAATAACACGCAAACATTTTTTATTTAAAATAGGTAAATGTTATAAGATAAATGAATATACATAACCATAAATCGTTTTCCATAATATAGACAAACGTAAAGCCCAAAATATCTACAATATGCGAATCTTGACGCAAACGTTCCAATCATAGTTCGTTTGATATACAAACAAATTAGGGGAAACTTGCTCTATTGCGAAACCTGATACCAACTTGATGGAGGCCTATTATTAGACGCAAAGCAAAGCGATCAATCATTTCGACTGTACAACGTACATGCTAGACGGAACGAACCAGTAATCCGACTTAAGATGTCCTTAGACGATCATGCAGCATCACATGCTTATGCATGATCTTACGTAATCGTCAGGGTCAGGGTATGGAAGAAAGAGGCTTTAATCGATCCAATACACGATTTAAATACCTACTGTTTTAAAGTACTGTTCCGATATTTGCTGCAAGCAGTCGCAACAGAAAATAGGTCAAATAAAATGCCACTTTATGATATAAGCTATAGGTTTCATTTTGCAATACACCATTGCAAAATGGTCATGGGCAGCTAAACCAATATCATTAGAAAATAAAACCTATTGCTTGTGTCATAAAGTGACATTTTATTTGATTTTTTGTGTGGCCGCGGCCGCGCCACTGGCAGCCAAGATCAGAATGTTAACTTTAATGTTGCTGCTATTGTATTAGCGGCTTTATTATATACTAATGTATCTCCTGCTGCATGATTGCTTACTAAAATTTATAGGTTTAACGTGGTATGTCATATCGGTATATGCCAAGTATCGAGCGTATAACCAAAAAGACCGGAAATGTTGTTAGTTTTGTTCGAAAACTGTTCCGCCCAAAGCCTCTTATTGGTGCGTACTGTTTCAGTGTGAGCGTTAGTTGGTTGGCGATTAATTTATCAGTGGTATTAAACTGATGAGTTTTAGACACCGATTGCTCACATTACTTCTGTATTGGTTACATGCTTGATGACTTTGCCTAGTTGCGTTGTTTAAAGAACATTTAGTTACAGCCTCTTTAAAGCACGCCACCACGCCGAATTCTCAGTTTATTTGGAGTCCTAAGTGTACTGGTTTGTTTTTACTATTGTATATTGGCTGTCAACTTCCGATACCGATCTATTTGACGAAACATTACTTGATTGAAACGTTAAAGAGCAAATTTGAACGCGGTGCAGACCTCACGGCACTTATTGGTCTAAAAAGACCGAATAAAATGGAAGAAAGTAACAACTAAAATAGAGTCGAACTCTCACAGGCGTGACCTTCAGTCATGAAGAAAAGGAACAAGAAGAAGACAGACCTTACAGGATCTTGTGGTAGTTTAATGACGTTTGCGTTAGTATGAAATTTTGAGCAACACGCAAAATAAAACTGAAATTGGGAAACGAAGTAGGGAAGAAACAACTCCCTTAAGGCTTTTTACGAAACAGCTGCATTCGTTTTAGCTTTGGCCACACACAAAAAATGTTGTCTTTTAGCACTGTAAGTCGGGAAAAGATTTACTCACAAAAGTTTTTTTTTATAATTAGAGAGCTAGTGAGCAGGCAGGTCACGTGATGGAAAGTGACTGCCGTCGCCCATTTACACTTTTTGTTTCATGTGGCCAGTCTCCAGTGGCGTTGCAAGTGCGTTGCCGGCCTAGAAGGAATATGCTGCGGTAACAAGAACAGTGACGGTTGTGTGTAAGGCCGTGGTATCTCTCCGGACGAGCCAGTCTATTCGTGCCGAAGCTTGCCTCTCCCACGGCAAAAAGTAAAAAACAACGGAATAACGACCAACTTTTTGATGATAAAATGGTTTTGTAGCACTGAATTGCATTTAATATTAAATTAAAATATTCTTAAAAGAACCAGATAACCGTGAACATAACATCATTATCTTAAACAAGAAATATCAGAAATGAGAACACCGAAAGATAAAAATTTATATTTTTTCATTCGCATGAAACATTGAATGTTCTGCATTAAATAGAAAAATTGTTATTCAAAGGGAACCGACACCGAAGCTAAATATACACAGCATTTTGTTTTCCTTTTGTATGCAGAGGTTTTGTTCAGAAATGTATTGGTAACCCTGTACCCTTATCAAATTTATATTATGTTGAAGGTAGGGCATAACCTTAGGGGATAAACTTTCAGCATAGATGTTTCTATTTCTCATCAAAACCTTGTCAGCCTATTGAAATTAATATACGTTTTTATTATGGCGATAAATTATTTAGCGTTGAATTGCAGTATTTAAACTAAAGCGAGTAAACCACAGCACGGCTAGCATCGCGTCAGTGAACAAACGAAAGTATAGGCAAACTGACAGATTTCCTTTCCAGCTTGCCAAGCCAGCTTGTGCTCCCAAACTCCGCAAAGGCACCCCTTCGTGCGCCATAAAAAGAACGCTGTGACACGTAAGTCAACCTTCGTATTCAAAAACATCACAGATATTATTTAAAGGTAAAATAGGGACCTATTTCAAATGTTTATTTTTGAAAAAAAAATGCGTGTAGTAGGGCGCCATGACTTAATCTATTCTATATCTTCTATATATATAAAAGAAAGTCGTGTTAGTTACACCACTTATAACTCAAGAACGGCTGAACAGATTTGGCTGAAAAT
>JAOTAV010026755.1:0-21210 GCA_026546445.1 Cyclargus thomasi
GCATAACAACGAATGTTTAATATTCGATATTCTACCATTATCACACATTAAAAACCGAAATAACACAAATTTAACAATAAATACAAAACTCACAACGTCACTCTCTGAAATCCCCGCCAAAACTCCTCACATGACACGTTAAACATACACGAAACACTTTTTGTCGGTGGTTAAAGTTTGATTTTTTTTATAAATGGAATGCCTTGATAACGATAACTTTATGCCAAATTCAAGTCTGCAATTGAATTGAGAAATATTTATAGTCGAATTTTAACAACAGGGCGACCTCTAGTAAAAGTTAAAAGTAATTTACATTGCTCAAAACAATTAACTCCTGGCGGATTGGAATCAAATTTAGATTAGACTCAACAAGGCACAAAGTAATTAACTTTAAACTACTTAACTAACGCAGAGGTCTTGCTCGAGTTACGGTAATTTCCGGTATTTTGATAACTAAACGCCACTTTAACTTGAGTTGGGTTGCTCAAGAAGTACCACATTTCCTTTTTATTTACTCAAAGGATTCGTTACTTTTTAAAAATGCTTTTATGTGGCAATGGTTGAGACTGAGGCTCTGGACCCGATGGCCTTGGGTTCGTATCGAGAACGATAATAAATGCATACGTCGGATTGCATATAATAATAATAATAATATCTATGGACGCTTCACACCACCTCAGTCTGGCCCCGTGGTAAGTACCCGAGGGACTTGTGTTACAGGTACCACACAACGGAAATATATTTAATACCTTTATAGTTATACTGTACATATTTAAGATCTTTATTATATGATACACATATTTAATACACATCCAAGACCGAGGAACATTGAAAAACTTTTTGCTCCGTCGGCGGAATTCAAACCCGCGACCCCCGGCTTAAAGTACCAACGCGCTTACCAACTGAGCCACAGAGGTCGTCAAATTGCATATGTCATGGCAATGTAAGAGCACCTGATCCCCGATCTCTCGCCAGTTGTGTAAGTCATTCCTTCCACTCGGCTACAGGAGTAAAGAAAGAACTTTGTACTGCGTATGCATGTTTGATGAAACAACTCCTGCGTAGCTGATTCGGTTTCAATAAAACTATTAGATTGCCCGGTTTGAAGGCGTCAAAACCTCATTGAAGGGCTCTATCTAGTCTAGTCATGTAAAGTCAAGTGTGTGGTGTCAAGGTGACTGGCTAACAAGGTAATATAATATATCAACGCACAGCTTAAGCCACTGGATGCAACGGGCTGAAATTTGGCATGATGCTAGATGTATGACGAGGGCATCCGAAAAAAGAAAGTATTTCGATAAATTATACCCTCAATTGAGGGACGAAAGATAATAGTAGCATTTATTATTGTAGTCCATACTAAGAAATGTGTCTGTCTGTCTGTGGCGTGAAGAGGTAACAGCCTTTTCATGCCCAAACCGCTGAACCGATTTATGCTGATATTTGGTATGGAGATACTTTGAGTCCCGGGGAAGGGCATAAAATACTTTTATTCTGAAAACAAAGTACGTTTCCCGCGTGATAACCTAATTTAGACGCAACAGAGTTGCGGGCATCATCTAGTTTCAAGTGCATGCTATGAGAGGCCAACCTCATGAAAACCGTTAATTTTTTAACGAATGAAGCGTTGCCAGTATATAAATCCAGGACGGCCGAAAAGCTAGGCTAATTTGAGGTCTAATCCCCTAATTTACAATTCCGTTTCAATTACGTAGAACATGAATGAAAAATGTGGCCGAAAGCTGTAACATTACGTAGCGTGGGGTGGTGCGATACATAACTTCCATAGAGTACACTAATTAATAAAGTCTCTATTTGTATCAGAGGGATGTTCGAAAACGAAAATAATACGGGAGCGGAAAACTTTCTACCCATTTTTACGAAAGACGCGTCGATGTTAAAGCATGAAACCCCTAGTTATAGTTGATATGGAGGGGGAATGTGGAATATCAATATTATTTTAAAATATGCTTTAATTTTGGATATTTTTTAATTAATAAAACGCTGCGCACACTACGATACGCACACTACAATATTTTGATATAGCACGATAATCATACACGAAATTTTATTTTGTTTATGGTTGAAGTCTGTGTTTCCATAAAATTTAAAGGCCTTGTAACGAGACCTTTATGTCAAATTGAAGTCTGTGATTAAATTAAAAATAGTGTATATATTTTATAGCTCCTCTACAATATGTACGACATAATTTCGATATTTATGGCGACCTCTAGTATTGCTGACTAGCTGTTACCCGCGGCTTTGCCTGCATGAATTTCCTGTTTAATCCTACAGGAGTATTCAAGGTTTAAAATGTAAATATCTCCAGAACAGGTAAGCCTGCTTTTTAGATAGCATAGCAACAAAAATGTAAATGGAATTTAAATTATTCTATAATTTAAGTCAGCTAATACCATAAGTATAAGCAATTTTCATTCAAAGTGGTTTCGTTGTTCATGACATGAATATCCAAATTAATAAGCTTTCACTGCAGTGGTGTTAAATGATGTGTGATTTTTTTACCACCTTAAAATATACCTTAAAATAATACTGACTAAAATTACCTACGTCCTATTTCTAGGTCAAGCCTGGTCTTTGTAAAAATTTCAATTAAAGAAAACGTATAAAATATATATTTGTAAATAAAGCAAAATAAACTTGTAAAAATAAAACACTAGTCTAAGAATGGAATGTCTAATGTATTATTAGCCGCACCTTTTTCTGGCATGCATTTCCTAAAGAGTCCTTATTCAATCAATTACATTTCTAATTCAATTAGCTTCAGAAGTACATTAGGTGTAAGACAAATTGGCTTTTTTCACGCTTTCCATCCGTAAATTCTTATTTTACAAAAATGGGGAAGTTTATAAGCTCTTGAGGTTTTATGTATTTGAGTAAATTGTATGTTCTTCGGTTGGCCAGACTTTTGTGCGATTTTTGGAAAAATGCATCAAATAAAATTTTGTTTAAAGGTCAGTTATTTTAAAACGAGATGTTAGGTTTCGCGCACACTGTGACGGGACGAAGCGGCGCGGGTCGTTTTTGTCTGGTGTCGTACTCGATTCAACTTCAATTTCGTTGCCGCAAATATGACGATTTACGCCAGCTCTACGGCAGGGAAGTCATGTCGTGCGTCGTGTTATATCGTATGAGGTCTTTCCTTAAAAGGATAAATATGAAAAATAGGTATTTATAATACCTATTGCTGTTTCTAACTACAAGCCGGGAAGGCTGCAGAGCATCATCTATGGCCAACTTCATCTTGGACTGAAACCTTTAAGAGAATAGGAAATCAACGATGCGTTGTCCCCTGATTCCTTCTCCAAAACTTTACTGATTTCAGTATTTTTTTCTTAAAAATTAAAAGGAGGCTTGACCAGGGTTCCTTTTGTTATCTCTTTTTTAGATAATTTAGCCAAATTTGTTTTCTGGATGCAGCTAAAAGTCTGGCAATTTTTTCAGCTTTTTGAAGGTTACTATTGCTTTTAATATTAAAATTATGGAAAAAAGAAATCGTAAGGATATGCTAATAATGGCAGCTATAATCATTTAAATATAACTCTACCGGAACTATCCAGGAAGGAAACAAAAGACAACGTTTGTATGGAATAACAGCCCTAGTGTCTCCTTTTAAGTGTAACGGAACCCCAAGCCTGTCAGCTAACATATTAGTTTTCCTTGTAAAATAGCAAATGATCAAAATGTGTAATTGAAATGAAATAAGTCGAAAGCCGACTTTTTATTTTCAAACGCTGATGCCAATTCCATACGCTATTTGTCAGCGATTTTATAAAAAAAAAAACTAAAAAGAAACGTTTCGGTTATAATGCATTCGCCTAATCTTGGCGGTATCGGTCGATAGCCCTTGGTCGAAAAATTGGTAATTTCTATACAAACCGCGATTGACAACAAAGTCTTATGTTGTAACTTTGTTGTTAACAAATGACAGTCATGGTTTATATAGACTAAACAATTTTTTTGTAATGACCGCTATCGCTTAGATGAGGCGAAAGCGGCTTTGAGTTTTGACCCAAAAACACAATATCTCTCCAACATTTTGCCTTTGCTGCCCGTTTAAAAAATACCATATCTCGTTACACAGATAATATATAAAGTCACACTATCACAAGATCGCTCGCGATAGCAATGCTGTACGTAAAACATTTTTTAAATTATAATTAAAAAAAAATTTTCTGTCTGGCTTGGGACAGAAGTTCCGCTCTAATGGAAACACTTTTATTAGGCCCCGGGGGAGGAGTCAGCTATTGTACCTGCGAGTTGCTGGCGGGAACCGGTTTAAACTGGATAAAACTGGTTATTACTGCTTTACATCGTTCCAGTGGCTTGTATAATTATTTAGATTTGAAAAATGTAGCTGATTGCGAATCTTTCATTCTTACAAAGTATTGGATAAAAAAAGTTTAAAACCGAGCTATCGGTACATAATATATTATTATATATCATGAGTAAAAATCTTGACACTTCTTAATTAATATTATTATTGTGTGCATGCACATTATTGCTGCGAACTGCATCTGTTGTTTGCGGAGAACAAGTAAGTGCCAATTATGAATTTAATTTATATAAGTCAGAAACAGCAATCGTTATTATTATTACAATTATTGTTTATTGTTATCAGCCCAACCTAGACAAGTGGCAAGCGATTAACGTCTATGAAAATCGCTTTGCTTGTTTTGTATGGGATTGACATATTCGAACTCGACTAGATCACGTGACTTTTCGTTCGTCTATGTCAATTCCGTACAAAAACACGCCAAACGATTATCGTTTGGCGTGTCTTTGTACTGGATTGACATTTTCAAACGACGACTTAATCACGTGATTTTTGGATCGACAATATCAAACTCATACATAAACACGCCAAGGGATTTCCGTAAACAATATTCGCTTGCACTTGTCTTAAGGGGATTGATCTATGTGTGTACTTAATCTGCATTTTATTTATTTGTTTTAAAATATTATGTGGTGAGAATGATTTTTATTTGAATATTTGTTGACCTGTATAAAGCCGTTCTCCACGACTAAAAACTATTCCCATTGAGGATATAAACATAAAAAACTCCTTTCGAAAAATTGTAAATGGCAAAAAAAAGCTTCTCTTGCCACACCAATGGTAATTGTGCCTTCAGGTATATTTTGTTTGACAGCAATTACTTACTATAGTATTATAAATAGGAAAGTGTGTTTATTTGTTTGTTTGTCTTTGCTTTACACCCTAACGAAGCAACTAATCGACTTGATTTTTGGCATAGACTGAGCTGTCAAGATATGAATGATGGAGATGGAGAGAAGCACAGGTCACTTTTGGTGTTGAAAAACACACTCTTTTTTTTTAAATTGAATTTATACCAATTTTTGAATTCCACACGAGCGATGCCGCGTGCAAATTATCTTATAATTCGTCGTCGAACTTTTTATTATTCATAAAAGTTTTACGAAATACATCGTTGTTTTATATAAGTCATAAAATAGGCTTTATCTCAGCGAGCGTACTTCAAACTAGATTTAACTTTCACCGGAGACATAAAAACAAATATCTTATTCGAATATTCTGGTATTCTAATAAAAGAATATAACAACCACGAGGTATGGTACGAATTAATTTTTTAGTGGGTCGTAAAGCGAAATATTGTTGTTTTTATATGCCCGCGTTAAATGCCCAACACACGAGTTATGCATCAGAGCGAGGCCACGTTGAGCGCGACGCTGCAACAGTACGCAGTATAGATGGCGCAGCAGTACGCTTTCGCGTTATCGCTTGACACGGCGTGACCTGTTAAAGCTGTCTATCGGAAACAAGTTTTCTCAATTTTTGTTATCTACTGGTACGAGCTTTATGCTTGAGTCCAACTCGCATTTGGAATGTTATTTTATTTATTTATTTATTTAATAATTTTTGTGCACAGGAAACATTTACAAAAGAACAGTTTATACAGTAAGACGACACAAAGGATCTGCTTATTTCTAAAGAAATCTCTTCCAGCAGCCCTACGGAGAGAGATAGTCTAAGGATATAAGATAGTACGCGCACAGTAAATATGAAAGAACTTAAAGATTTTTTATATCTTGCAAGATGTGTTAATCCGAGCAGAACTTGAAAATTACTTCAATACTAGACTTTACTAAGGTGTGTTAGTGTTCCTCCTTTTTTTTTAAAGTAAGTAAAGTTTATCATTTTCTTTCATCCTAGTTGTTAAGAAATTTTTATTTACTGTACTTTGTGTTATCTAAAAAAAGCCACAATAGCAATAGTGTGTAAACAAAAAGCGTAAAAGCTCCTAAGTGAAAGTTTGTTTTCAATTGATAACAGATAAGAAACACATAAATTAGTTACTCAAGAAATTCTTTAAAAGCAAATAAAATGCTTATCTATAAACGTCTCTTTGTAAGCTTATCTCATAAAAGCAAGCTTTGGGAGCTTTTTTAGTTTTACTACTATTCCGAAATACCTTTATTACATATAAAGATTTAATTTCGTTATATAGAAATCAGCACCTAAAAAGAATCAAATACGTTACCGTTTTAGAAATTTAGAATGATGCTAACATTTTTAGCTGACTTCCAGAAAGGAGACGGTTATTTTAAAAGGCAAATTTGTACAAACAACAGTTAGAAACTATGAAATAAATAGATATCTCACTAATACAATCAAAAATATAAACGAAAACGTCTGTCCGTAACCTCTTAATTCTTCAGCATTTAACTAATTTGGAAGAAATGAAGCAAAGAGATACTTTGAAAGACGAAAAGACGACATAGTTATTGTTACAATGTTAGGTTCCAGCATGTTAAGTGGTGCAACACACTCTTTGCAAAAGTAGGTCAATTTATTTCTTACATAACCACCATTCAGTGATTATTTTATTTTCTAAAAATAACCTCGTTATACAGTCATAAAAAACTTAAAAATTTATGTTATTTAGAATGCGCCCGCGAAAATGTCCACCATGATGAGATGTACATATGTGACTGTACTTATCGCAAAAAAACAACTACTTTTAATTTTACTTTTCTTTTTTTTAACTAAAATTTTATCTACATTCAAATTACAATTATAATAAATTAAATTATTAACTAAACATTACAAAATAAAATAGACAAACTTTACATTTTCTTTTCATTACATTCATTTAGTTTTAAAAATCAAGCTTTTTAAAAACGCCTTTCTCAATTTAATAATGAAAAATTTTAAAATACGAACAAGTTACACCACCTTTGTCGTTGTTTTTTTTTAATTTAGTGACGTCATTCTCATCATGGCGGACAGCGTTTTGGATCACGTGCTATACATATTAAAAGGGCAATTTTCAAAATTGAAATTAAAAATTGACACAAAACAAAAATTGACAATTTTATGAACGAATATCAATATATTTGCTTATTTAATTAACAAACTATCACAATAATACAGTTATATTATAAAAAAATCTTAAATATGTGTATAGTATAAAAGTATTAAGTATATTTCCGTTGTTTCGTACCTGCAACACAAGTCCCACCGGTACTTAGCACGGGGCAGACTGACTTTATTATAACTCGAAAACTTATAAAATGAAACAAATACAATTTGAATGTCATCAGACAATATCAAAACTATCGGGCATAAATCGTGGGAGAGCACAGGTTCGGCCATTAGATGATAATGCAAGCTCATACAGGTATTGTTTACAGTGTAACTAACAATGAGGGTTCATCCGTGCTATTATGAACCATTGTTGGAGGAATGCTGGAAATTAAAACGGGGCATTGTTAGACGCCATTTTGTATGCATGCGTCCTGGGTGATTACTTTTTATTTTAGGAACTTCCGAGGGACTAGAATGGATGCTTCGAACGAGTAGTACCGAAAAGATAAGATAATGTTGGAGTCTGGAGAATATGAGTAGGTATTACTAAAATAGGGAAACTGATTTCGTGTGATGGTTGTTGAATGTAGATCTTAATACACATCATTCTTGTATTCGTCACTGAACTCCTCCCAAACGACATGAGCAATTTTGATGAAATTTTTGTATGTTGAACCAAGACCCGGAGGACTGTCGGGTCCGCTGGTTATTATAAAAGTTTCATAATGGCCAACAATCTTTAATTAGAAGTGCTCAGTAAGATTTTTTCCAACAATGTAATTCACAAAAAAGTTACTAAACATTACTAAGCCTCCCTGAAAAGTGAAAATCCCTGTAAAGATCCTTAAATTCCTCTACTTTCCGTGTTTGATGGAGAGGAGCGAAGTAATTTTCCAACTTATAAACTGTGGACCTCATCGTCTTGAGAAAGTTTAGATTGTTCGTTTTTTTCAATACCTACCCGCCGCACTTACTTTTTTAGGGTTCCGTGCCCAAAGGGTAAAAAACGTTACCCCATTACTAAGACCATGATGCCTGTCCGTCTGTCTGTGTGTATCTCAAGAACGGTAATAGCTAGAGAGCTGAAATTTTCACTGATTGTTTGTTGCCAAATATTAAAAACAAAATAAATTAAATGATTTAGTCTTTAAAAGGAACTCTCATGCAACAAACGTGTTTTTCGCCAGTTTCTTCCTGGTCAATTTTATGTTCAAAAAATTTTATGTTCTCTATTGGTACGGAACCCTTCGTCCGCGAGTCCGACTCGCACATGGCAGGTTTTTTTTTACTATCTACCCACCGCACTCACTTTTTCCTATTTAAACTTTCTTGTTTTATTTTAACATTGCCGCTTCGAGTTGTACGTACAAGTTGGAACTTCACGATAAAAATACTATAAGATTGCGGCTAAGCGGAACTTAAGTAAACTAGATTTAATCTATTAACCGGAGGAGGTTTAATTGATTTTTTTTAACTTTAGCTGTAAACAAGGATTAACCAGGGGTTAGCGGCTTCTTTATTAGGCACTGGGTATACGCTCAAATAGTTTTGAACTTTTAAACTAATTACTTTCAGGTTTAGCCCCTAAGAAATAAAAGCGATGTAGTCTGTGTGACATCATAGTTTCTCAAAGCTATTTCAATTCGTATTTTTGTGCAAGGTGACTTACAAATAAATTGAAAATACATGTTCTTAGATATGTTACAAAAATCGATTGAGCAGCTTAAAATTATGGGCGTGAAATTGGAGAAGGGTTTGTGTTTGATTTTTTTATGCATTTCTAATTTATCTTAAGACTATATTCTTATTCTTTCTCATACTGTCTCATACGAGAATTAAACGCATGAAGTATCAAATTTAGTACTAATACGAAAAGGTAGCATGGTACTCATGGTAGGTTTTTTTTTTACCCTCGCTGAAGGAAGGACCCTGTGGCCCTTGCGTGACTGTCACCCTTAAGGATCTATTGTGACTCCTTTGCATTAGAGCACCGTCCCCAACCCAATGCTGCTCATAAATTGAACGATTTGATTCAGTATTGACAATACAGTCAAGAAAAAGGTAGGTTTATCTACATTTTTTTTTTAATTTTGAAACCTCACTAAAGCACTCCTCACTACGACTTTTAAATAACTTCACTTTCATATCAACATAATACTATTCTTGCTCGTTATTTATGAAACTAGTTCAACAAAATACATTACTCTATCCTGACATTTATAGAGAAAGTGAACTGATTAATGATGCAACAGATTTTCCTGAAAAGATAAACGAAATTATAAAGTGTTCTACTCTTTCCACTTAAACGATTTTATACAGAGCAAATAAAGTCGGAAATCACAGTCCGATTATGTTAATCAAATGAACACAATCTAGTTAGAGAGCCGAGCGATCTAAGATTGAGAATAGGGTTGCTAACTTGTGGTTCAGTGTTCATCGAAAAAAAAAACTAAGGATCTCTATCAACACTTCCTAGTAAGCCTTATAGGCTTTTACGTCGTAGAATTATGGAGAATCTGTCAAGTAAGTTGTTAATAGCCTTTCCGACACTTATCATCATGAAGTGGTCAAAGAGCCCCGTGGGATTTTATAAGGCCGAACAGCTAATGTCTATTTTAATTTATAATAAATGATTAATATTTTTTTCTTTATATAATCCGTAAACTATATAAATACCGGGCTTGATGTTTTATAAAAGACAGTAGAGTTATTAGTTAAACAATTTTACTTTTTTAAATTAACAAGGAAATAATGATACTGAAAATAACTAATGTCTGTCAACCCTATGTCGAGTACACTTACAGTGTTCAATTCGAAGTCATCTAGTCTGAGAGCTGTCTTGGATCCACACCGTAAGTCTTTTGTCAAGTATTCTTTAGAAGTACTGATAATTATTCCAGACGAACTCTTAGCATAACTTTATCTTCAACTAGAAGGAAATTTAATCGCGAAATGGATAGGAATGGAAACTGAGTTAACTTTTGACTTTAATTATGGTCATTGTACTAAGGCTAACGAAAACTTTAAGTATGTATTAAAACACGTAAAACTAAAATTCAATATAATTGACAGTAAGTAAAAATTAAAATATTATATTTATGAAATTAGTGAGAAATTATAGGTTGATGAAAGCAACTCTCGTAGCCCATAAACGCTAAGACATAAAGACTCCTATAGCTTGTAGCATCAGAATAGTTGAAAATGTTTTTGCGGTTCTTTTTTGTGACGGATTAGGCTAAGGAAAAGGGAATTGAGATAGGGAATAAATTATAGGAAGTTTGGCTCAACAATTATGACTGTTTATGTATAACTGTGTTTATGCTTATGGCCACAGCAATAACCATAAATTCATTCAGAAAAAACTAACATACGTTCCAATCCAGGCTAAAGATAGAAAAAGGTGCGCAAAAACATTCCAAATTCAAAACAACCCCAAACAGCGCTGTCTGAAGCGAATACGATGTAACTACGCCTCGTTGTAAGAGCTATGCCGACGAGTCTGAATTCCGTTGCCATGGCAACCCCCCTGCGGTGAGCCTCCGTCCGTTGTTTCAAAATTTGCCTGAAGCTATTTAATGTTTAATCCGCATTAAAGCGCCAAAATAACTCAATAGCTCCTATAGCAGGTGTGCCGAACCTTTCCGTACCAAAGAGACTTTTCAGCTTCGCTTACAAATGCCTTTTATTTTCATTATATAATATTATTATAGTCTGACTACTATAAATTAAACCTAGAAAAAACCTTCCAAATTCAAAAATTCTGTAGATGGTTAATACCATATCTCCATCACTATTGTAGTGGAGAAAAAAATTGAATCATTTATCGGATCATGAATCCTAAACACAAGTATTTCAATTATAAATTTTTGTAAGAAGTAAAATGCTTCTTATTAAAGTTTATACGACAAGGTGTGGTTTGTTATATATGAAATATGTAATTCGAAGTATAATTTATCTGCTACAATCAAAATCAGCCCGCCTAGACAAGTGGCAAACTATTAACTTTTACGATAATCGCTTCGCTTGTTTTGTATGAGATTCACATATTCGAACTCGACTAGATCACGTCTATGTCAATCCCATACAAAAACACGCTAAGAGATTATCGTAAGCGACACTTGTCTAGGGGCTAGCTGGCTTAAAAAACTAGCCTCGCGTATCCTGGGCATTAGCGATTATGTGAACTTGTCCCCACACTTCTACTTTCGATCGCGATGCGTGCCAATGGTTCGCCATCCCTGTCCTATAGCCTCACCCTACATGACTGGGCAATTTCCAAAGTATGGGATAGGTGAACGATACGTTTCAAAGGGATTCGCCCTCTGAAAATTTGATAGCAAACAAAAGACGCCTTTTAATGCTCATTAAACTTGTTTAGAGGTTAATTAAGCTGTATCACTGGCTTAATTAATTTTATTGTTGACATTTATAAAGATACAAAATAGCTATTTCGATTCAATGTGAATCGAATTAAAAGAAACTGAAATTTAAGGATATTTAAGAAATGGAAACATTGTTTGATAACTATATAATAAAAATAATAAAAAACCATTAACCAACCTATTTTTAGCAGTATTTATTCACCAAAGCGCGTGGCGTATCAAAGCGGGGTATCAAAAAACTGCGATCGAAAGCTACGGACTACCACAATTGACATTCCAAACCAGTAAGCCCACTTCATATAAACTGGCAAATCGACACACGGTTGCGGCACGGTCACGTTGCAACTATATGAGCAACTATGAGAGTTTTTTCATAGCGCAGCGACCGTGCCATGACCGCTTGCCACCCTGGCTTATAAGTTACACATATTATTAATTAAAATCGTTTCAATACTGTATGGATTTGTAAAGACGCTTTCACATGAACACGGACACGGAGTTACGACGAAAATGAGCATGTGAAAAGAGGCACATGCGTCGCGCCATATGACATACCTAATACGTATCATAAATATCAATTTCGAAAACCGTTATAAGTCGGGTTACTGGTTCGTTATATAGGGGTAAATGATGTACTCGTACGCTACTTTTACATTTAGAACAATAGATTTTAGTTAGAAGGGTTCGTACGTTCCAATCAGTCTCCCCAAGCAAGCAATACTTGCCTACACACTATTGTAATGAAAAATTTCAATGGTGCTAAAACTTTAAATGTATCGGGTTAGAGTTTGGAGTGTCGATAAATGACACAAAAGATTTTTTGCAATCTAATCTTATAGATATGTTGAAGTTAAAAATAACATTTCAGTGCTGCTACTTACAGTTAACTCCATATAAGGAGCAGATACGGACTCGATACTTTATCACTCGGTTTTGATACACCCTGAAGAAGACGTAACTTATAAACAGTACAAAACGCTGTGTCAAGATCAGTATGAATGATTTAGCATCATTCCACCTCCTCAATATTCTAAAGTTAGAAAATTTAGGCTTTCTTCTGAAAAAAATTACGAATCTGAACTTACTCTACTGCCGTCCTCAAGCTTAAATGCCGTTAACCAACATCTGGTCGATTTTGATGCCATCATTATCAGAAGAAAAAGATCTATCGACGTGTATAACCAAAATGTTTGTAGCTTTCATAGTCATGGAGTTATTTAAATTAATATTGCCGTCATAAAGTACAAATCCTTTAAAAAAAATTGCGGTGTTTTTTGCTCATAACTCAAAAAGTACTTTTTGTACATAGCGGCATTTTAGCTTGAGGACGGCTGTCTAATTCTAATTACATAGACTCAGCATCAACTTAACACCAATACTCTAATCTCAATACGAAATCTACCAGCAGAATGTACGGCAACATTTAAATGGTGCAGGGAACTAAGGTCGGTAATTGCTCGTTAAATTACATGGACCGTATAACCACCAAGTTAAATTATAGGGCCGGTGCACACGCACGAGCTTGACGCGTCTTAGGTTAGGGGACGTGGAAAGGAAAAAAAACATGTGATAAGTCATGAAAATTAGATGCAAGCTATTAGTTCTATAGTGAACAAAGGTGTAAAAATAACAGAAAAAAACATGTTATCACCTTAAAAAAATATCACTATGATTACAATAATAATAAAAGATGAGAAAATCGATACCTAGTTTCATTTAAAAATAGTCATTATTTTAATTCAAGTACTCAAGGAGCCTAAATTTTCTTATGCTATGCTGTAATAATTTACATTATTTATCTTATTCATCTAAAATTTAATTATATTACTCAATGATATTAACTTCCAAATTTTTGAACTTACAACATAAATAAAATGTAAAGACTTCATGTAATATTTTTAAAAAATGAAACTGATTCCATTTTTGAAAATTCCAGTAGCAAAATGGACGCTAAACAAACGCGTCATCGACAGTGAGTCCTCGAGTTAATCGCGAAAGGTGGAATATGGAGTGGCAATACATCAGCCGGACTGTTATTGGTCTGTCAATTCCAGTCCACTTGGACAGGATTGGGGATTTAATAGCGTCGATTTACATACGAAAAATCGTGGATTAGATTTTAGAAATACTTTTTTGAATTCGGAACAATATTTTAAAATCCTGATGGCGGATTGTAACACACTGTGTGAATTGCGAATCGAATTTTTAAAAATCCTGATTTAAGATTAAAATCTATCTATTTATATGAAAGCTAAGGAGACACTTTGAAAAATATATTTTTTTGCGAAAAATATGCGGTTTACGCACGATACACTAATTTCACCACATCGGAGTCGCGGGCGTCTAGTTTCTCATATTTTTAAAATTAGAACGAAGTTTCATAGCATCTAATTTATGAAATATGTGCGACAAAAATTGAAAACATTTTTAAAAAATATTTTCCATCGTATCTTTTTGTTCGAGTGATTTTGAAAGGCTCCTTTGTATTATTCTGTACAAAAGGAATCTATGTCAGTGGAAAATATACCCGGAAAACGAACGGCTTGCTCGTTTCCTAGATCTAGATCTTTCCTAAATACCTATTCTTACGATTCATAAAGGAGAATATTGAAAGTAGAAGAATGGAAAGACCCGAAAATGCTGGGAAGTGAGACCTAGATTAGTTACGAAAATATAATACCTTAATATAAGAGAACTCTAAGTGCTTTGAAATCACTATGTTCATTATTTTTGTTAGTTGTTTAATTTTCAACCGACTCCCAAAAAGGAGGAGGCTTCTCAATTCAAACGTATTTATGTCCTTTTTAAATGGTAAAGCTAGTTGAAAATCTAGAAACAATAAACTATCGATAACAACTACTTATTCTCGTAATATTTTATTTTATTTTAATCTAAAAGCTAAAAACAAGATGTAGTCCAGCACACACTCCTACCGCTCCTGTCTCTTTGGTATCGACATCCGGTAGAGACATTAAAAATGCGGTATCCAACCATGAAAACCCTTTGATATGATCCCAGGGAGTCCGAGAGACGTACTAAATCTGTCTTCTGACCCGCAACGAAGTTAATCAGAAGAGTATAGAAAGAGAAGGGTTCAAATTAAGTTAGTAAAAGCTAATTGCAAATTGTGACATCAGAATGGGAAGGGGTGGGTCTTAGAAATGTGACTACCTGTGACAAGGGGGGAGGGGTCTAAAAATCATGAAATTCGTGTGACGTACTTTAGTCCCCAAGTGCTTTGTCGACCTGTAGAAATTTACTATGGGAATAGGGAAAGGCACTCTAAAAAGGAAGGGAAGTTGGGCCTCCAGGAAACTCGCTCCCTGGACTAAACACAGCTTATTTGCTGTATAACGCACGTTTTCTGTGAAACTGTAGTATTTTTCTGATCGGCCATCACATGGTGGGTATTATATAAATAATTTCTCATAATAAAATAATTTCTCACCGGTATCATAATAATATTATTATTTGACCTCTGCACCTCGGTGGTTGAGCGAAGTACATCAGAGCGATGTAGGCCTAGCTGCTGTAATTCAACGCTCTAGTCAGTTATCATTTGCCTCTTTAATAACCGCCAACCACTACCAGATAGGAAGAGAAATGACCAAAAGCCTCCGGTGATTTCGAAGCAGACACGATATCGGACATCATTACTGCAATTCAAATCAGACTACATGACTGACCATTGATAAATAACGCAGTATAGAACGAGAAGTCGAATACATTTGACTTCTGAAATCTGGCTCTAATTACCGACATAATTTAAGACGTAAATTAGATAAAGTAATTTTGTTACTTTATTTAATTTACGTCTTAAATTATGTCGGTAATTAGAGCCAAGATAACAATTTTTTTTCTTTTAGACAGGATTTGACGTTTCATTGATGAATTTATGTATTCACTATCGCTATTGATTGGCTCGCTTTAAGCAATAACCAAGCAACAACGCCGATGAAAAGATAAAGTCCTGTCAGAAAACCTCAGAAACCGGGTATAAGTTTATTGATACCTAACGTAAGGTAAAAAAGTTTCTGCATATGTGCACATTGTAAAAACGGGACCCTACTACTAAGACTTCGATATCTGTCAGTCTGTCTGTCTATTTATATGTCTGTATGTCCGTCTATCTGTCTATCTGTTGTCATTTATTTGTTGTAGCGTTGTTGTTATAGCGGCAACTATTTCAGTTGCCACAAAACAACAAATACTAAAAACAAAATAAATTTAATGTTTAAAGAGGGATCAAATACAACAAATGTGTTTTCTGCGTTTTCGTTCCTTTGTGTGTGGCTAGGGTGCCAACTTAAGTACGAAGAGGCCCTTGTTAAATTCCCACCAATCCTATTTGTTTTTTATAAATTTTAAACTGTCGTCAATTTTATTTTATTTTTTATACATTTTAAAATTTAAAAAATTGAAACTCTCAGAAATGCGTTTTCTCAATTTTTGCTATGTACTAGTACGGGACACTTCGTGCGCGAGTCCAACTCGCACTTGGCTGAGCTTTTTTGATCTCAATAACACTTCCAAAGCATTTAATATTCGTAGCTATCACTATAGCCATATCTGACCAATCGGCTAGGTTCGTTTAACCGTAATTCGACTGCACCTATCCCATTGCTATTGGGGGACCAATTTGAATATAAATGTTGAATTTTAATTAAAACATCCGCTCCTATACTGCGACTGTATAATGGGGTAAAGTTGAGTGTTTTCACTATTTGATTCTGTGCTGCAGATAGAGATACAGCGAACGACACAATTTGTAGTAACAAGACTCGTACTCAACTAGACTCGGGTAAACGAGTTTAAGTGTGGTGTATAGTTTAGTGTTTTGCAAGGAATTGCTTTTAGAATGAGAAAGTCTATTGATCGTAGCAAATCCATACTGATATAAGTGAAGATGGTAAAGTAAATATACTTTACCAGCTATATCTTTATTATATTAATATGCGAGCGGAAAACTTTGTACCCCTTTTTACGAAAGATGCGTAAATGTTAAAGCGTAAAATTTCTCCCACTTATAGTTGATATGGAGGAGGAGCATGGAATACCGATATTATTTTAAAATATGTTTTAATGTTGCATATTTTTAATAAATAAAACGATACGCACACTACAACACGCATACTAAAATATTTTGACAGGACACGATAGTAATCATCCAAGAAATGTTCTTTTGTTTGTGTTTGTGTTTTTTTTTTTATAAAATTTAAGTCTAGTATTTATGCCAAGTTGAAGTACGTGATTGAATTTAGAATAAATTATAGTTTTGTCTAGCTTTTCTTACACGATGGATAAAAATATATTTATATGGTCGAATTCCGCAGAGCAAACTCTAGTACAAACAAATATGTAAATATGTTTGTTTATTTTTCCTAGACGAACTAACGAAGCAATTAGCAATAGATTTAGATGAAAAGTTGTAGTGTAACACAGGTTGTTTTTGGTCTAAGAAAAACAAAATGTCTGGACATTTACATGTAGAGCTCTTAAAGATCAATTAACAACAAAAAACAAACCTTTACTTTTTAATACGGCAATCCGTAGCCTGTTCTTTCATTAAAAAGGAGAGAGCAATTGCTTTCCATCAGGTGAGCCGTCCGCCTAATTGATTATTATTATTAACGAATAACATAAAAGAAAAAGGAATCTCTGAAATAATTTTAAGCCACAACCCATTAATAATACAATTTAATCTCTCCAACGCATATCGAACAACTCGTAACTCTCAACAGAACCATCAACTGCACTCGAAGTAATGCTTTCAGTCAGCAACAATTTGTATGTCAAAGCGTTAAAGAACATTCAAGCACAAAGTGAAGTACCCTCAGCTGCGGCCAACAGCTGTGCCTCGTCACGGGAATTGTGCAAACACGGCTTGTGAAAATAAAAATATTTGTTTCTGTGGTCGTTTGTTTTGGTATGCGTAGAGTAACGTCGCATCAGAATCGAATGACGCATTGTGGAAAATAGTGGTTGGGAATAGATATGATGATGATGATCCTTAAAATATTGCTTTTGGAATATTTTTTATCCAACAAAAGCTGCTCAAGGAATTCTAAAAATTATGAGGCTTATTTGGTTACTAGATTGGACTTGCGTCGTGCCTAAATTCGTTTACGCGCGGAAACCGTATATTTTTAAGGATCAAAAGTAATATATATCCCGGAATTTAAAGTACCTCCTAACCAACTTTCACGATTGATTCATTAAAATCTATATATTAATACGCGAGCGGAAAACTTTGTACCCCGTTTTACGAGAGACGCGTAGATATTATAAAAGCATTCATTTTTCCCTTAGTTATTGTTGATACAGAGGAGGAACGTGGAATACCAATTTTATTTAAAAATATGCTTCAATTTTGCATATTTTTAATAAATAAAGCGCTACGTACACTACAATATTTTGACATGACACGATAGTCACATAGGATACTAGGAATACTCTTTTGTTTGTGGTTGAAGTCTGATGTCATTTTAATAAAATTCAATGACCTGGTGATGTTTATGCCTAATTGAAATCTGAAATGGAATTGAGAATAGATTATCGTTTTTTATAGCTCATCTACACGATGGATTTAAAAATGTATGCAATAAATTCATGAAAAGTAAAATCAGCCATACCCAATAAATCGATGCAAAAGAATAACATTATAAAAGCAATTCAGCAAAAGAAAAAATATATTACTTTTTGGTCCTCTTCTTGCTGGTTAGAATAAGTTGAAAGTCCCTATGGCCCTTTTACGGAGGCCAAGTAATCGACTTAACTTGGCTCCTGGGATCTTAGAGATGGAAACCTTTGCATTGCGTAGACCTTACAATATTTGGGCATGTACGGCAATTTTGTCCTTATGATGTATAAACACCCAGTTGAAACTGTACTGATATTCAGTAATATTATAAATACGAAAGTGATTTTGCCTGTCTATCTGTCATCTCCTCGCTTAACCCTTGGTACGTAGTCCTGGGAATGGATTATTTTTACCGATAAAAGTATCGATATTTTATTCGAGCTAGTTTTCTGTTGCTGTTTTTGGAAACTTTGTTGTTTCTTTACATTTTTCCAATGTGAATTTATCAAGGTCATGTGCCTAGTTAATTCGCACAGGTAATCATGATCCCATAACAAGTATCTACGATTTCCAAGTAATAAAAGTCTGATATTTCAAATAAATGTATATTATTATCATAAACGAATTTTGGTGCAACGTAGTTGCGAGTGTCAATATTGGTGGATATAAAGACAGAAATATGACATAATGAAAAAGAAAAAATAGGAAAGAAATAATATTAAGAAAAAAAAAGAGAGACATAAAACATTGCTGCGATTCAGTAGCAGCAGAAGTTAATAAATAATTTTAAAAAAGGGATATGAGAAAACTGAGAGCGATAAGTTGATATCATGAAAAAATGTTTCTAGAACTCTTTTCTTACTTTAGCCTATGTTAATAGTAAACTTTACACAATATTATCATAATTACTAACCGTATACCGTAACACAGAAAGCATAAAACGATAATTGTTACCCCGAGCGAACAAAAATAAAATCCAAGAACAAAACTATCTTAGTTCCAACTTCAAGCTGGGAGTATTGTGCTCGTGTTATAACAGATGCTGTATAGATAAGGAACACAAACGAACATACCATTGTCTCGTCTTTTGTTTATTTTGATACACTTGAAACTCCAAATATGTGGACAAAGTAAACAACGACATCTGGCGATTTGGGAGAGGCACTAATTATGTGATCATCCTGCTTTATAGCTGTAAAAGATTTTATGATTTGAGTTTTTAAGGTTTATGTATTTTTTTTTCTTAAAGATTTTTTTAAGGACTAAACACTGAGGGAGGGAACCCACTTCAGATTTTTTTAAACCGTAAATAGGTGTGAGTTGTGAGTGATTGATGGAAAGTTCATTTCACATTAATTACGTACGTATTTAACGTGTATTAAAAATAATTGATAGAACTTAAGGCTTTGAAGGTTGCAGCGCTGGAAGCGAAAAAAAAAATCATGGATTGTGTAAGAAAGGCGATAAGCAAATTTAAAAATCCGGCGCTGCTTGTTCCACTATAAACCCTATGTAGGGAAATCACGGGCATAAATATAGTTTTAAAAAAGGGAGGGTTCTACTAAAGCAAATAAATAATGTGTTTTTTCATACGACAAAGGGACGAACGAGTAAACGGGTTACCTGATGAAAATCAAATCAAAATCATTTATTTCAGGCATCATAGACCTATAAATTACTTTATAAATACCCTAAAACTAACATACATATATTATAATAGGTACCTTTGAAAAGCAACTACTGTCGCCCATTAACACTCGCAACATCAGAAGGTGCGTGCCGGCATTAAACGTGCGTGTCCATGAAATCAATAGTAATTTTCTAAAAATTGAATATCAGAATGTAATCAGTACGGTACATCATTGATAATTGTCGATTAGGCAAGTAAGGCGGATAGCGATAGGGGGGAAGGGGGGTTCGGAATCCCAGAACACCCCCCTTATATACGCCCATGAGGCAACTGATACACTCTTATTATTCACAATCAACCTCGATCATCGCTAAGTAGAACCCTATTATGCATTAGCTCAAGATTGATAGTATGGTTCATTTATTAATTATTATTTTTTATGATATTTAGGGGGCAAGCAAACAGACGAGTTACCTGATGGAAAGCAACTAGCGTCGCCCATGGACAGTCGTGACATTTGAAGAGTCGCAAGTGCGTTGCCGGCCTCTATGAGGGAATAGGGAATGGAAATAGGGGTAAGGGATTACGGTAGTTGGGCCACCGGTAAACTCGCTCACTGAACAAAACAGCAAAACGCCGTTTTACGCCAGTTTTCTGTGAGGCCGTGGTATCACTCCAGTTGAGCCGGCCCATTCGTGCCGAAGCATGGCTCTCCCACGGCAATGAACAGCAGTATTATGTACTTGAGATCAGAAAATGTCTCATTTATACACGCCTCCACCGGGGTTCGAACCTGCACCCTCTCGAGTGCGAACCAAAGGTCTTACCCATTAGGTCACGGATGCTCAAACATCTTACTACACCTTACTACATCTTACTACGAATGAGCTTCTAGACCGATATTAATCAAAATATTTGCAACAAACCTGGGCCACACAAAATGCGCCACGGACGTTCTAGAATCATAAACCCTCAGTCAAAAAAAATGTCATTTCCATACAAAACGTGATTGTAAACAAAGTGTTATGACTTGCGTTGTCACTTTGTTGTTGCCAATCGAGGTTTGTATAGAAATTTGACAGAGGGTTAATGAACCTCACCGCCATTCTTGAGCGAAAAGACAATAGTAACTCGATCGCCTACATCGTGATACGTCATGTGTTTGTTCAAATATTTTTAACTAGCTTTTGCCCGCGACTTCGTACGCAGACAGGACGATTTTGACGAAGTTTTCTGTCGGCATTCAAGGGGA
>JAOTAV010026766.1:0-21205 GCA_026546445.1 Cyclargus thomasi
AGCCAAATCTGTTCTGCCGTTCTTGAGTTATAAGTGGTGTAACTAACACGACTTTCTTTTATATATATATAGATTTACAAGAAATTTGATAACTTATTGTGCACTAGTTAATGCCCGCAACTTCGTTACGCGAAAATTTGTATATCATGGAAACCGTACATTTTCCTGGGATAAAAAGTATCCTATATGCTACCTAGACTTAATAGCTATTAAATAAAAAAAGATTTATTCGAATTCGTTCAGTAGTTCCGGAGATTAGAACGTACAAACAGATAAACTTTTATTTTGTCGATTTGTGTTCTATTACTGTTCCTAAGCCCCCCACATTGATTAGTTTGTAAAAATATTAATTGTACATACACGTCAATTTAAGTGCTTTATTATATGTATAGATAAGAAGATATAGATTCGCTAAAGATCGGCGGTATGGTTTATTAACACTCTGTCAAAAAATTGACACTTTTATACAAAACGCGATTGTAAGCAAAGTGGTTTGTGTAGAAATTTGACAGAGAGCTAATTAACCAGACCAATCTGGAGTGAATAAGCTTTTTACATTCAAGTGCATTGCTAATTAAATAGATTATTTTCACAGAAAGGCATCAAAATAAAGTTATTTGAACTGATTAAAATGAGAATCGACTTATTGTGTTTGTATTTTCAACAGATCTGTTCATTTTTATTTGCTTTAGCAATGAAATATTTATTTCTTCTGAGAAATTATGAGGAGCCTACAAGTAACAAGCTTAGTTCAAACTTTTTGTTGTGACATTGAAAAGAAAAATCAAGATAAGCACTTGAATAGAATCGTAAAGTTTTAAAATATTTTACGCAAAAAGTTGAAAGTTTTCTGATTATCTGCCTTTTGACCTTTCACCTTGATATCACAACTAAGGGATGATTTTTTAAAACATTGATTGTTATAGCAATTTTAATAGCTGATCTTATGAATAAAATTCTCGCGACATTTTTTTGGGTTCCGTACCCAAAACTTAAAAACGGTACCGTCCGTCCGTCTGTTTGTCTGTCTGTATTTCTGTTGTGGATGTAACAACAAATATTAAATACAAATATTATAATAAATATTTAATTGTGGTTCTAGTGCAAGAAATATGTTTATTCTATTTCCTTTTTTAATAGTAGATGCTTCCGTTGGCTAATGTGTCTTATTTATCAAATAAGACACATTAGTAAACGGCAGCTTGGCCGAGTGGTTAAGGTCGGAGGTCAAATTCAAAGGGGGGCTCAAATTTCAGTGCCTACTTTTTTTAAAACTTTTTTATAAATTTTAAACTTTCAGACATAAATTTTCCCATTTTTTTTCTCTGTACTTTGTGTTTCTGTGGTTTTGACTTCAAGATTAGTATTATATCAAAATTTATGTGCATGTTACCTTAAATCCTTAGTTGAAAATCAGTTTGTTACGTTCAAATTTCAGTGTCAAACAATTAAAGATTCTGAATATTTAATGACAATTTAGTTTTTAAATCGAAAGATATATCTGTGAAACGCTTAATTAAGGCGAATCACTTTGAGTTCATTTAAATTTCCGTAAAGGAAAATGTTCAGTGAAGAAGACTTAGAAACCTGGCAGTTAAGGCGGGGCTCATTGATTCTCTCAACTAGGTTGAGACTCCTTTATACCCTCTTAAATAGACCCCCACGGCTAATCAGGAATCTCCGTTCAATAGACACTCAACATTTTTTCTCTGTACGCAAATCTTTTAGATCAAAATACAAGAAAAAAAGGTTAAAAAATTAAATTTATTATGATATGCTTTCAAATTATTTATTTGAATTATTATTATTAATATTGTGATTTTTAACCATACCTAAAAATAACTACCTAATTTAAAATGTTGAGTCGTTCAAGATTCCATATTGTTCGACTTAATCAAATGATGAATGACTTTAAAATAAATAAAAAAAATATCTTACAAAACTCTAATCGCTAAGCATCACAGTAAGGAAGCTGTATGAAGCTTGTAAGATCATTTGATACAATAGGGAGTACAAAACGATGTGGTCAAATTAGTTTTTCAATGGAATTTAAAATAACAAAGTTATAAGCCTTTAAAGTTAGAAAGAGAAATCCGATATTAACTGTGACGTCCAAGTCTATAAGCTGCATACACAGTTCATACTAAATTACGTTTTGAGAGAAAAAGTGGGTAGAAAACTTAAATCGCTAATCTCAAAATCAATTTATTCTCAAAAGAAATCTGAGATTTTTTGTCATTCTGCATAGGTTTTGTTTTAGGGACCATTTATAAAGTACGTCCTAATTTAGCTGTTTATTATTTGTATTACTATACTACGATCCAAGACCAATCCATGTATAAATTGAGGACGGCGATATGGCGCATTTTTTATTTATCTTTACCCTTGCGGTAAATTTATGTTGAATTCCTCTTTAAAAATGCATCGCAATTCTCATCCCATTAAACCTCATTATATCAGAATATTTTCTGAGTTATAGCCCCAAGAACAAGACAATCTCACTTAGGGCATAGAAATTAGAAACCGACGTAATTATTAGAACAAAGCTAAAACAATTTCTTCGAATGAATTGTTAAAACATTTACATAACTTTAAATAAATACTAGCACATTATTCTTATCTGAAGATCTTCATTCACCTGGGAGGGCTCCACCTTGAAATATATTGGATACGTTCTAGAGAATAATGCTTAATAAAGAGAAAAAAAAGATAAATAGCTGTCGGCTCGCCCGTCTCCAGCTCCGAGAATTTAATAATATAATGAGGTGAGTGTCTGATAGTGATGACAGCATTAGTGATGATAGCTTTATGTAAGCGTACAATTTAACAAAGTGTTTAAGATTATTGTCATTTTATTATACACGTGTAGCTTGCTTTAGCCTTACGCTGACCGTCAGTACCGACAGTGAAAAGTATGAATTATTATCAGTGCAGACGGCTATGCGTTACACAAAAACGCTTCGTAGAGTTTCATACATCTCGGGCCACCAGCGCTGACAGTGCGTGTGCCGCCAGTGAGACTAAAACTTGTTTGTCAGTGTGTCGTAAGAAATAAATCCCGGATCTACAACAGTAGATCTACTATCTAGGTACTGACTGACAACTTAGTGTCATAGTTCAATTTGAGGTCGAAGATGGCACAGATACCCCGATCTATTGGTGTTGTATCTATAAAGTTATTCGGGTGTTTTGGAAATTAGTGATTTTATAATCTGAATCTCTTTTCGATTTTTTATTTTATTTATTTATTATTAAACATCAAACACGTCATAAACAATATATTAATGCAATGTAGCAGCGCTGCTAAACACGATAAGTGTTTGTCCCGGTGCCATGTTTATATTAAACCAACAGTACATAATTATTTACTAAAAACTTTAACTTTAACTATTTTAGTTTAATACAAACATTCTTTATATCGAGCACATACGCAATTACTTAATAATTGTAGCTGAGTACACAAGTTTAAGTTGAGTAAACAAGTTTACTTTGCCATCTCGAATTTCTGCTGCTTGCACCAACATATTGGAAAAATGGCGGCCAAAAACTATTTTCTTAAAATAACCTCGTTCCAACTCATTTGACGAAAAAGTTAATTACTAGAATATGTTAATGCGAGCGGCAGAGA
The DNA here is from genome assembly GCA_026546445.1 of Cyclargus thomasi. Classification (NCBI taxonomy): domain Eukaryota; kingdom Metazoa; phylum Arthropoda; class Insecta; order Lepidoptera; family Lycaenidae; genus Cyclargus; species Cyclargus thomasi. Next base: position 3,629 of record JAOTAV010026766.1, read on the forward strand.
TACGATGTGGCAAAGTTAAAAGTCGAAAAGAGCACGTGGAAATCTATAAAAATTACCAATATCCAAAACTCCCGACAAACCTTCTAGGTGAAACTTCCAAATGATCCGGCTAAGAGGATACTTTTTGTATTATTTCACGCGGGCGTACTCTACTACACAGTACAGTTACGCAGTAGTAGCTAAGCAGATAAATTGGTATTTATTGTAGAGTTTTAGTATAAGTATTGGTAGAGTGTTATTTGCGATGATCACTCGAATTTCTCATATTCACAGAACCTTATGTTATGGGCACAGGGAGGTAGAATAACTGAATATAAAATAATAATATAAATACTGAATAGACTTATTGGGTGATAAATGAGAGTTAAAGTAGTGAGGCGGCGCCAAGCTAATTCCGCCGTTTAGCGGAGCCGCATCTGTAATCACTTTCTGGAATTGTACCGCGCAATTTGTGTAACTAGGCCTGCCGCCTGCAGATTGCACTCAATTATACCAAAGTTCCGAAAACATTTACGTGCTCGATATATCTTGGAAGTCGGACGATTGAAGATTTTATACATACTTTGTTCGGTTTTCAGAAAAAAAAACTTAAAAGTAAAAAAAATAACGATTCTAAGCCAAAATATAGATTTGACGGAAAAGAAAGAATACTTAATTCATTAAATATTCTTTCTTTTCCGTAAATATATATTTTTTAATATTTGATCGTTTAACATGCGATAATTTTGAAAAAAGGTTAGTTGACGAATTGCCAAAAACCTCTGAACTTTAGCAACACAACATCAAATCTATAGCGAGTTGTGCTGTGTTTCTACTCTTGCATTCTCAATTTTGCAATGACAGAAAATGATTTATCGACTCCTTCCGTGGTGAAATGCAAAAAACCGTGGTGGACTTAAAATTCAACCTGTTAAATATTTTAATAAATTACAATTTAGGTTAGGAGGTTTCAGAGTAAGTACTTTTTTACACCTTCTGATGTAGAAACAATAAGATAAACATTTATTTCTTTAAGAATACGTGTTTATATAGAAATTCTGCGAAATTAATCTTGTTACAGTTATTATTTCATTTACATACTTGTGAAAAATTACAAAAAAGAAATATTTTCTCGAAAACATTAACAGTTATTACACGGTTAAGTTTAAAGTATTCGTTTGAGTATTTATCTTGCTCGCAACTACCTTGAATGCTTTAATCTTTTGCTTTGCGTTGCGTGATCTTTGTAGTTTAGTATTTACAACAGTTTACACGTAGATTTTCGTTACTGAAGATATTATTAAGTTCTTGAGGGCAAAGAGGTGAAGTACCGTCTAATTTAACAAAATTACACGTAAAACTGATGTCTGATGAGTCTCCAAGAATTATATTATTAGATATAGTGATTCTCTACTGTACTAGGTATAATAACTAATAAGTACTAGCTTTTACTCGCTTGGCTTTAATAGCTACGGTCTCATTAACGGAAGAAGACAAAAGAATAACTTAGACTAATGACTTGGTCATATCCATTTAAAGTTTGATAACTGAAAATCCTTTTCAATTTTATGGATAGAAACGGCGCCCATCCTCAGAGTCGCAAGTGCGTCGCCGGCCTTTTTAAGAAAATGGGAATAGGGATAGGGGATTAAGCATGTTGGGCCACCGGTAAACTCACTCACTGAACGAAACACAGCACAACGCCATTTCAAGCCAGTTTTCTGTGAGGCCGTGGTATCATGGTCGAGCCGAAGCATGGCTCTCCAACGGGATAACTTAAAAAAAAATTAAAATACATTGCGTATTTTTAGGTGCGTACGCCGTTTGTCAACCTATTCTTGGTTCTTTACCAAAAATACTTAAACCCAGTTCAATGACCTGTTACACAATAAAAGTGTATCAGTCACTTGATTAAGTCATCAATCTTTTACGCACCTCAGTTCGCATCATAATGGGCTATAATACGTCTAAGGATATGCATCTAAAAACAATTTTAGTGCGGTGGTATTGTTGAATGGGTCATTATGGCCGTATAAATCTGCCGCAGCCATGTTAATTGGTAATAAACTAATGTTACATTCAATGAGCGTGAAGCGAAAGGGTATGTTTGTTTGTATGCAATTTTGTGGCTGGGAAACGAACTAACTACATTAGTTTAGTTTCGTAGGTTTAAAATACTTTTTACGCTTTCGTTGCATAAAGTAAGTTGGATGCAAGTGGCCACGACACAGCAATCAAATAAAACGTCACTTTATTATTAGAATATAGGTTTTCGTATTATTTAAGCCACTACAAATCAGGAGCGTCATGGGCAGCTAGACCAATGTCATTAGACAATTAAACCTATTGCTTATTTCTAAATTGGCATTATATTCGGTTTTTTGTGTCGCGGTGGCTGGCAGCCAAGATCGGAATTTTTATTTTAGGCTTAATTCACACGTCTCTCGTCCAAAACTCCGTTTTATTTAGTTATTTCAAGTTCGTAGATAACACATTTCAATTTTAAATTGACTTTTTAGTTAATAGAATCAGGCGTTACTTTGCGGAAATCCATAGCTTCAAGCTTAGTAAATTTAGATTTTCAGCAATATTCCGCAAAATAAACCTCAACCTGCAAGTAAAAACGCCCCAACACCGGAGCATTCTTAGGATGTGGACTCTACAAACGTGACTTAAGTCTTAACGGACGTTGTTCGTAGAGTTTTCCCGCATTTTTACTTGCAGCTTTATTTCGCGAAATGTTGCTAAAAATCCAAATCTACTAAACATAAATTGACTTATTATATCACCACTTGCGTAGTGATTTTTTTTCTTTCATTTGGCTTCCACTAACCCTTACTTTTAATAGTTTAATATCATCAAAAATAGCAAATTATAATGGTTAAATTAACAAGTAATGTACATCTTCATATTATAGTCCCAACTGAGAGCGTGTAAGCCCGAAGATCGGTATTTAGTCGGTCTGGATCCGGCTTACCGGATCATGATTAATGACGATGCACTTCACAAGTCCAGCCCGCAGGGGTTATTGGTTTACAGGATTCCATGCACCATCCATTTTCGCTGAGTTGTAATTTCATAAATTATTCTAATGATGCTACGCTACTTTGATAGATGCGCAGCTTGTACGCTAATTTCGTAATTTTTGTAAAATTCTGTATTAGAATTTTGATCCTTCGCTTCGTAAAACGAGTGTTTGTCATTCAGTTTGCATCATAATTTTTAGCTCCCGAAGACATGAACCGATTCCAATTTAAGTTTTTTTTACCGATTTCCATAAAATAATGAGGTTTCTAAATTTGACCGTATAATATAATATGTTTTTGTGTTAGAGGTGGCTAATATAGTTACGAGACTTTCTTAAAATAAATTTATAAAATTTTCGTTTTTTGTAAGGTTTATAGCACGGGCAAAAATGGGGAAGAATAACAGATTGATTGCAAATATACTTTATGGAGAGCTTTTTAATTTTATAATTTTAAAGTTAAAAATACACGATACGCGTTTTTTAAAGTTCCAACATCGTCATTATACATTCGCCTGATACGAGTTATTGTCCGTGTAAAGGAAAACGCATATTTATCAGCGCGCGATAAATTATAAAGATTAAATTTTCGCGCACACAGTTGACGAGGGGTGCCGCGGCGTATAGCATTTTTCACACAAAGTCTTTAAATTCATTTGCAAAATGCGATGCGCCCCGGCACAGTGTGTTCAAACGTAATAATTATATACTGACTATAGCCGGTGGTGCGGCCCCAATTATGTGTTCCTGGAAACAGCCATCATATGGGCTTTTTTGGAGCCTTTTTAATTATTAGAGATAAGGTCTTGATTGAAAGTTTATTCCATGTTCATACGCAGACATTTTATTTTTCCCAGCAATATTAAATATAATGTGTTTTAACTTATCCTCATTTTAAATTTTGAGTTTAGATCAAGTTTAAGCACCAACGTACCAAAATATCTACATATTTTATTATTATAATTACCGACACAGAATTAGTCAAACAACTATCTTGTAATAATAACATCTGTGGACACTTCATAATCAGTAAAATACTTTGTATACTGTACATATATTTATATTTTTTTTTTATATTCCTAATACACATCCAAGACACAAGAACATTGAAAAGCTTTTTATATCGTCGGCAAAACCCGCAACCACCGGCACGATCTACCACGCTCACAATCTGGGCCCCAGAGCTTTTTGAAAAATGTGTATTGTGTCATAATGATACCTAAATTCCCAAGTTCAGACTACAGTTGACCCGGACAATTACCGTGGCATAACCACAAAAGGTTATCAAATACGATACGGCCATTTCACGCGATACAACCTTCATGGTACATTGGGAACTCGAGAAACCTTTTATACCTCATTAAGTTTAATTCTCTAGAAAACGTAATAACCATTACGCGTGTGAATTGAATTTTTTGTTTGCCGTAATCTGCCGCATTCATGAAGATCCTAGGTGTCCAATTTTTCAAGCCAGGACATCCAGATAATTCTCTTTTAAACTGTCTTGGCTGACTTGGCAACAAATTTACTTAGATAACGCATGTTTTGTCTTTACGAAGCCAGTAATACAAGCACCTCACTGACACTGGCTTGCTATGCTAGGTTGAAAAACCGGCCTCGTTTATGCCAGGCATAAGTAATAATACTAGTTGGCCTTACAAAACATGAAACAAAATCTCACAAACCGTTACATTCTGTATTTGTACTTTATGGCCAGGGCAAAGCTTGGATGTTGTTGTTTGTTTGTCCATCCTTCACGCTCTAACGAGGTAGCTAATTGATTTTGTGACATAAAATTAGGTGAAAGTAGAGACTAACGTAGGTTATACTTTTGGCTTTCAAAAATTTGAAGAGAACACGGACAAACTTGCGGGTAAAAGTTATTTACAAAACAACATGCAGTGCTGGACCGAAGAGACGAGGACAGTCAAACGTAATAGTATAATTTCCGTTTTGTCGTTGTAAATTTGAATAAAGGGGACTTAGATTTTAGAAAATATTACAAATCCACCCAGAAAACTCGAAAGATTTGTTTGGCAATGTTTATAATTTTAGATGCTGCAAAGCAAATAACATTATGACCAGTGGCGTAACTATACCGTTCGAGGCCCGTGGCAAATTCGATTTCGTTCCACTATGTCAAACCAATACAAAAACACGTCAAGTGATTATTGTAAAAAAAGATCGCTTGCCACTTGTCTAGGGGGGCTGATCGGGGGCCCCTTCCGACTGGAGGCCCGTGGCATTTTGCCGGCTTGCCACCATGTAGATACGCCACTGATTATGACAAATTTTGAAATCTAAAGTGTTTCAATATAATTATCTCGCAATCTAATAATCATTTTATAATATCGTCAAAAGAAATTGCTTCTCAAAATTTATTAAGTACAAAAAAGGGAAAATTTAGACTGAAATAAAGATTTGTAAGATTAGCACAAGATTGGACATCTGATATTTCAGTTCCCAAGTCACAAGAGAATTAAAAATGTACGCTACTTTTTAGCGTCCATTGCTCATTGCAATGTTTTTAGGAACAGGAATTGCGAACAAATTACGTAATGGTTTATTTGCTTGTCCATCTCCGGTACCGTTAAATATATTCTATAAATACTACATAAGGGCTAATTTATTTTAATATCTCACCATATCAATTGAATAATAACAATTGTTACAGATATTCAACAAAACATAGAAATATACTTTATTACTTTTTCATAATGTTATTTTGATTTCTGTAAATATCTCTACAATCTACATATATTTAGATTTTGCATACAACTAAATGACACTCGTTGAGGGGGCGAATAAAGCAAAAAATAAAACATCGTATACTCTCTTTACACTTACGACCGTTATTACTATGCCAGCTGAAACAGAACGACGCGCAACCGCCGCGAAAACAGTTTTTTCTTAATAACTCGATAAATATATACAAAATTAAAAAAAAACGCTTCTACAGAAATTCGGTAACATAATTTTGTATCGTGCGTTAAAATACTGAGTCCGTCGAATGCGCCGTTTTGCGAAACGCAAAAATATGCGTGTAAATTTGAGGCATCTTTGTGATTTTTTTTTATCGAGAAAATTTTAAGCTATTGTGTTTTCGCTCCTACAGAAGCTCACAAGTATAATGTAGTATCAATGTTTAAAAAATAAAACGATTCCTAACTTATTATCAAGTTTAAGACGCAATTATACAATAGTCAATTTTGCTTTTATCGCCCTTAATAGATATCCCAATTATTTTTTTTATTATTACGGCGTAGTTCATATTTCTTTTTTATTTACAAGGAATATGGTACAATAAGGTGTTAGTATTTTATATTTTCACATATTCATATAAAAAATATTTTTATATGGACTCCTTTTCTGAATATATTTAATGGCATTTGCTTGTCCATTACCGACGTCGTTAACTTTATGAATCCTTAATTGTAACGCGAAACAATTTGAAGTTATTTTTCTAACTTGTTTATTATTCAATTCCGAGGAAGTTAATTTCGCGCTTTACGGTCGAAATTAGGTTATAGCGGTCGGGGTAATTAATGATAAATATTGACTTCTCATTCTTATATTTTATACATTAAGGCATTCTCATTCTTATATTTTATACAGGATGTAAAAAATAAGTGATAATACTTTTGGGTGTGTATGTCTCCATTACTGACAAAGTATCAGTGCTGAAATCTCAAGAAAGTGTTTTATGAGTGAATTTTTTACACCCTAGGACATGTCATGTAAAATTGTGTGTGTTTGTATGTTGCCTTCTAGCACATAAACGGCTGAACTGATGTAAATGTTTGACTGTATACTTTACCACTGAATTAGGTATACTTATTATCCTATTATTATAATAAATATGAAAGTTTTTTTTAGATCGAAATTTTGTCTGAGCTTTTGCTTTTTTTTTTACTTAACTTTATCTGAAAGTTTATTCTATTATTAGGTAGGTAGGTAGGTAGGCAAACAAGGTTTATTTTAATGTCTGAATATGTTAACGAACATGTTATGAGAATTTTATTTTGATTTGATTTAAATATTACGAGACTATGTTGATGTGTATAATGTATATCTTGCAATATTAAAATATCTTTGTAATATGTTACATATAAAGCCAGTATAATAATCGGTTTAAGCTTGAGGTTGTATCTCCTTTGTAAGCTTGCGTCAGGAGTTCTGAGGTATACCTGCTTTTGACACTTAGCCCCGACTCAAATTGGATGCTTTATTAAAATTCCAGAGTAGCCATGCACTAAAATATTTGGATATTAGTTTCAAAGGAGGTATGCAATGTTACTTTTTAGAAGGAGTTTGTTTTCAGCGTTTGCATTTTGAAATGTGTACTTATATGACGTAAATATTTTAGTTATTATATTCTGATCTATAATATACCTAATCATATAAGTCGATGATTACAAGAAACGTCAATGATAATAAAAAAAACTGTCAAGTGGGAGTTGGACTCGTGCACGAAGGTTTCCGTTATCTGTACCAGTAAAGAGCAATAAGTTAAGGAAACAGGGCTCTTTTTTTTTCGAAATGGTCTAAGCTACTGGTCTGGTTAAGACCTAGGTAGTTTAATCGTGGCTATAACTAGTCTAGTGCTAGTTGGTTTGGAGACGAAAAAATGAGGGGGTCTGGCCCCCCCTAACATCACACGGGTGATGTTCTAATCGGGGAAATGTTGGAGAAAGCTACGAAAATCTATTTTTATCTGACGGTGGCGAAACGGGTCCCCCCTGCTCTTAAGGGGTCCGGCCCCTTACTCACTCTCTGACGAGTAAGGTTGCTCGCGCGCGGTAGCTCAAACTAGCTGCGTACGAGTTATCGCGGTAGAGGAGCTCAAGATATTAATGTTATTGCTCAAGTGAGGGCCGTCCCTCCCTCCCCATCCGGGTCCGGATGGGGTGACATACGCGTGTATGTTCTAATGTTAAAGTAATTGGTAGAGCTCTCTACAACAATATCGCGGTCGCGGTCATGATTATGTAGAAAACAGGGCTCTGAAAGTCAAACAGCTTTACACTTCCTAATAAGCAATAGCGCGATGTAGACGTATTGCAGCGCCATCTAGTACCAAGAAGAAGCAACTTAAAACACCTTTGTTGTATGAGAGCCACCATTAAATATTTATTTTTTTATTTTGTTTTTAGTATTTGTTCTTATAGCGGCAATAGAAATACATATTATTCTGCGAAAATTTCAACTCTCTATTTATTACCGTTTTTGAGATACAGCCTGGAGACAGACAGACGGACAGACAGACAGACATCGAAGTCTTAGTAATAGGGTTCCGTTTTTTACCCTTTGGGTATTAACTGAACCCTTAAAAGTATGTCTTTGCCCAAAGAAGTTACAAAGCGTTGTACGTTGTAAACTGTCCCTTTTATATGCAAGGGTACTAATTAAACAAGCTTCTTTTTATTGAATAGCATTTTGTATATACTATCGTATGTGTATTTCGTCCACTTATCGTTATGATTAAATTAATATAATTAAACTGGATAGTCTGAACCGTCTTTATACAGCTTTTTGTATTTTTTGACCGACAGTAAAAAAATTGAAGAAAATGCCACTTTATGAACTAGGCTTAACTTATCAACGAAGAAATCTTCATTGATTTAACAAACGTGGAGTTAAAGCACTTTAGGATCGCGAACCATTTTGTAAATTGTACTAGAAGTGCTGGATCTTTCAAAATTATGTTACGTTATAGTTATATAACATGTATGCCCTAAATTTTATTATACGTGCCACCGGTCACCGGTGCCACTGGTGACACGCGTGCCGATGTGGTTCGTGATCCCTGAACTGGGCTCTAGCATGCTAAAGGTTTCGTTAGCCAATCGGTTTTAAATTAATCAACTTAAAAAAGTTATTCAAAATTTAAATTTACCAAAACCTCACACAAATGTTTTGTAATTTGAAATCTGTGTAATTTATTAATTTCACTTGTAGCCGAGATTTTCAGTAGCACTTAAATAGCTTTGGTTTAATTAAACAAAATTAAATTTCAACAACAGTACAACAATTTTTAGTTTCATTTAAATTCTTCTCTTTAGCGCTCCAGTTGTAATATATGCAGACGCCACACCCACACTAAAACAATTTGTTTAAAGTATATATCTATGTACAATTATTAAGAGCTTTTTTGGTCTGTTGAGTAGACTTTTATATATACTAGTATAGCATTGAGTCATTTTTGATCTCAAGTACATAACACGAACGCTTAATGCCGCGGGAGAAGTGTGCTTTAGCTCGACCGGAAAAAAACCATGGCCGCATAGAAAACTGGCGTGAAACAATGCTTGCGCTATGTTTCATTATTCCATAGCCCTATTCCTTTTCTATATTTCCGTAAGGGCCGGAATCACACTTACAAGTTGCAACTCTTCCTTTGTTGCAAGTGTTAATGAGCGACTTCTTTCTATCAGGTGACCCAGCTGCTCGTTTGCCGTCTAATTTCATTAAAAAAGTTTCCTTACTAAGGTTTAAACTTTAACATTATAGATGCGAGCATCTGCCTGTCTGTTACCTCTTTACACCCAAACCACTGAACCAATTTCGCCAAAATTTGGTATGAAATTCTTTCTGTAAGGACAGAAAGAACTTCATACCAAATTTTGGCGAAATTGGTTTTAGGCGAATTTGGTAGTTGGTAGGAGAGGTAACTAAGGAGTTACCACTCCTACCTTAGGCAGGAATTAGGATACTTTTTATTGGACAAAAATATCCACAGCCGGACATATAACCTCCGCGTTTTTGGAAGTCGGCTAAAAATGTACGGCTCCCGTTTGACAAGCTAACTTTGGCGTTTAAATCATAATCTAGTAGTAGACATTCATTACTGCCAATCATGATTCACCATTATTTCAATATCGAATAAGATTTTACAAAATTTGCATTTTTAATTTTGCTCGGCCTTGACGCTACCTAAATTTAATTTTCAATAGATAGTGAAGCGTTTATATTCTGTTTAAGCTGGGTAGGCACTAGAATTAGGACATATCTGGATTTGAATTAGGCGGTATAAGCCAACCGAAATGTTTGGCCTCATTTCAACTGCGATAATGAGAACCGAATTAATGCAAATTCAGATTTTCAGCCTATTTAAATAAAAATAATTTTTAAATTTTGTTTGTTTCGCCAAAACTCGAAAACTCTGAACCGATTCGCTTAATTTTAGTCTTGTACTGTTGGTGGAAGTCTAGGGAAAGTTTACTAAAGAAGAAAAATAATAGAAAGCTATTAATAAAGTAGAAAACTCTTTGGATGTACCATAGAAAATCGTAGTGATCATAATCATAGACATGTCGTTACACTTTTCGATAGTTAATACGTCAATGACAGACGTATTCTGACGGGAAGGATCCAAACTTGACATATTTTTTTTTTTAACTTTGAAGATGATGTGTTTGATAGCAATTTAAATAAGTATTATCTTATGTAGATACAGCGTATTTTGTGTAAAGTTCGATGACACATTTAGTTATTTTGATCCCTCTTTAAACAGAGAAAGTGGAAGAAACGGGTAACTAGCATTTTAAAAACTGCCGGATTTTTGCGTAAATGGAAACTTTAGGGCCGGAAAAAATATTTGAAATTTAAATAATGTGGATTGTGAATAAAATAATCTGCATGTACAGCCAGAAAAACAAGCTTGGTTTTTTTATAATGTTTAGGGGGCAAGCGAGGGTTACATGATGGAAAGCAACTGACGTCGCCCATGGACATTTGTGATATCGGAAGAGTCGCAAGTGCGTTGCCGGCCTTTATGAGAAATAGGGAATGGGAATAGGGATAGGAGGATTAGAGAAGTTGGGCTACCGATCTCACTCACTAAACGAAACACAGCACAACGCCGTCTCACGCCAGTTTTCTGTGAGGCCGTGGTATCACTCCGGTCGAGCCGGCTCTTCAACGGCAGATGATGTAATCGCTAAATTACAAGTTTTTTAAAAATTGTATGGGAAAAAATGAGAATTTATTTACTCGAAGAATGTAAAAAGTTAGTTATTCGCTTCTTCCACGTATGTCTTCAAATGTAAGTGATATAAATAATGAATACATAAGAGTGTGTCCCTTATGTTTCGTCCGCCGTATTCTGAGACGCGCCCAGCGAATAAAATACATAAGTTGGATCATGTTACCGAAGTAATCGCACTTTGCCTTCAAAACACATTATACATAGTAATTTGTACACAACATATAAGCCCGGGGAAGGGATATGACAACTGTGCTCGCCGATATTACCAGCGAAATGTAATGAAACATATTGCTTAGCCGCAAGCTGGACTCGACCAGTTCTGCTCTAATTAATTTTGATCTTATTAACAATACTAAATTCATTAATTATACAGTGTTTACTAGATATTATTTACTGTTACAGAGTTGGTCATTGTTACAAAACTAGAGGAAAAAATCCGCGGAGACAAAATTAGCATTACAGACAAACAGGAGCGCTACGAGTGTAAGAAATCATTCCTGCGGCCCTAGCATACCGGGAAAGTGTTTCTTTCTACAGCGTCATAGTCATCTGACTCTCATCTGAATTAGTCGTCTGACAAAGAGACGTAGGAGTGACGGATACACAAAGGAAATATGTCAGTTTATGCTAACCATCTGTCAGTTTGTCTATACTTTCGTATGTCTACTGGTTCTATGCTAGCCCTGCAGATACAGTAGGAGCTGTAGGAGAATGCGTTTAATAAAACACGGCGGTCGTTATTCGCTAACAGACCTACAAACTTAAACGGTCGAAAGACAAAACGGGCTTTACGACTTGCGAGTTGTTGCTCGATAGTTCTCATCAAAGGCGGCATGATAATTCGATTCGAGTCTAAACAATTTAGTAGGGACTTCTCAAGTGGACGTAAACTTTAATTCCTACTGTAACAATAAAACGTTAAAACGTTTAACATCGGTACTGGACGACATAAAACTTTACTGGACCGTAAAAGTGAAACAAATCAAAAGATATCCTATTTTAATTTGTCGTTTATATAAAACGTTTCTAAAAGATGTTGCTTTTGATTTATGTGAAACATTTTTTATTTTATTTATTCACTGGCTGTTGTCCGCGACTTTACCACGTTATGAAGATTTGAAATCTTTTAGTTTGTAGGGGTAAGTCATAAAATCCCGTCTTAGGGTGCACCTATGCCCTAGACGAGCCAGTACGCAAAATTTGAAACTCATAGCACTTGTAATATCGAAGTTTCATACAAACTTTCAACCCATATATACCAACCTTAATTTCACAAAGTCCATAATCACATCTTAGTAATCATCTACACGTCCATAAAAGAACGCAAATGTAAAATTTGGACGAGGAATCTGAGATTTCGCGATGAGTGCGCTTTCGGCGTCGCTGCTTTCACACACAGTTAATTCCAGAAGGCACACCCTAGAGTATCATCACTTAGCTTTCTTACACTCAGTATAATTACTGTCATACACAAGTTAAAGAGACGAACGTTAGGTCAAGGACCGAATTTCTACGCTCTGGGTCGGGCGTAACCCTACGAGAAACAAACACGACGCCTCAGGCTTTTTAAAATTAACTCGTTATCTTTTAATTATTTTACAATTTGTACGAGATAATTGTTTTTATTCTCCTGCTTATTATTGTAATGATATCGTCTGAAGGGCGTGCCTGATGGAGAAGCTACTTTGTTAATAAGAGGTTTAACTTGAAAGGGCTTTGGACTTCGTTACCCGCCACTGGTTGCGGACTAAAATAATCTTAAAAAAAATACCGTAGGAACAAAATAAAAAAAAAGCAGTCATAGGTTTTTTATTAAAGAAAATTGCAAAAAATACAAAGAAAGCTCAAAATAAATTTCGTATCCGTAAGTAAGAATTCATTCATTTTATATAGACACTAGACACATTTAATTTGGGATCAAAGAGAGGAGGAGTGACTCTTGAAGGCCTCCTTATGTTGTACGAAGCATCACTTGTTAGACACAGCCTTAAATAAACATTTCTGAAAATAAAAACAGTATACATAGTCATGAGAATTAATAGATTTTAAGCACAGATATTGCGTAAGACGTTTGACGTGAGAGAGCCGTGCGTGTATGGGCCATCTTGACCGGAGAAATACTACGGCTTCACAGAAAACCGGCGCGCTTCCGCTGTGTTTCATCGAGAGAGTGAGTTTACCGGAGGCCCAACTTCTAACATTGATTCCCTATCTTTAGTCCCGTAGTTTATTCCTTCATAAACGCAATGATTGTGAACGCAGAAGTGTTTTCTGATGTTGAAACTTGCAAGTGTCCATGGTCGATGGCAGTTATTTCCATCTGATGAGTAACAATATCGACCTGATTTTGGCATTCTTAGTGAAAGGATTGAAGTTAAGCTTCCTTTGGTTTAAACAAGCTAAATATCCAAAAACAAAAATGCCGATTGCAGGAACCGTTGCAATTTAAACAATGCAATATACGAATTTGGCGCCAAAAATCTTCCATTTTGTTTTATTTATATTTTGATATATTTAGTGTCAATCTCACAGTTAATACGAATCAAACGACATCTCTCAAACCAAATCCATCCAGCCGTTTGGGCTGAAGAGCGTGCCAAACAATTATACATACATACATACTCTTGAAAAAGATAACGCCTCCTTTTGGCGCAGTCGGGTGAACTATTTTGTTCTTTTTGGATTCCACGCGAAGACCGGGGCAAAAACTAGTTATCTCCGAATAATAATGTAACATAAACTATACCAGTATTAATACTTTTTATCAATTAATGAACTTTCTATTACGACCTCCCTGAGGTTTCGGCGCGTTTATAACTCATTTGATCTGATGAGTGTGGACTTAGGGTCTAATTAAAAACTGGTTTCGATAAACTTCTATCCCTTTGTCGCAGTATACCAGGAAATTCCTCATTACCCACCCGATGTCCAATAAATACTTTCGAGTATGTTATTAATTAATAGCTGTTATAGCTCGGATAACTTTATGCCATGGTTTTTTTGTAAGTTGATATTGTATCAAAGGCAAATAGTTTCGGAAAAGTGTCAGTGTCATGTCACTATATACCGTGTAGAATAGTTCTTTTAATCTTTTGGTCCTGACTCCTAACACCATTCGACCATTTGACTTTTCGTTACGAAAATTTTTGGAAAAAACCTATCCGTTTTTTTATACCTACGTCATAATTTGTAAACCGAATGCATCATTCGGTAATCTAATCGACACAGCTGATATTGAAATTTCTGTAATATTACATATTTGCTGCTGCGGAACCCTTCATGGGCAAGTCCGGCTCGCACTTGGCCACTTTTTAAATGCTATTAGGCTAGATCTTTCAATCTTTCTTCCCGCTTCCTGATTCCGTCCACAACACCGTGACTCCCATTCATGGCTTTAATACCAAATTAGGCCACCTTTTAACACATTTTCCTGAAGAATAATTATAAATACACGGAAAACTTTCACTTTTAATAAACCTTTTAAGTTTCCCAAATGGTTTTACTCACACAAAGGAGGTCACAACAAAGGTTATATCTATTTCAGGTCCATTAGCGTTTCGGAACAAGTAATGCCCGAACAAGAACTACGATATTATGTTGTCTTAGATATTTGTTCGGCGAACGGTCCAGAAGTTTTCGACAAATATTTTGATAAAGCACCAATTTTGGGTGCTTTATCAAAATAGTCGGAGAAATTAATTAATAGACGGACCGTACCGGATACGGTATTTTGTCGGTGTTGGTAAGGGATATTATAAAATATCGCGCTTTGGCCGGTGAGCCAGTGCAGTGTGTCGCCACACATTCCCACCACAGTATCTCTTGTGCCGAAGCGAATCCGCGCGGAAAAAAAAAATCAATGAACGGTCAATAGGCCTTCATCGGATGTTATAAGTTATAAGAAAAGATAACGTAATAGTTAATGTTTAAAATGTAACTAAAAACGACATTATTACCATGTAAACAACTTTCAAAGTCTTCTACTTAATGACCGTGTACATAGATTAAAAGGCGTCACCTACAACAAAATGTTTACTTCACCTTGACCAGTTGACTATCTTATTAATTGACACAATTAATTTGGGATACGTGTTATTGATAGCGTCACCGGTTATTAATTTCTCTTGATTTGTAAAAAAATGGGAAACACGTCATTCGTTATGTTAACTATTAGGTATTTCGATAAACACGAAGTTATCATACAACTACTTTGTGTTTACGAAGTGGTACTCAACTCGTGGCTAACTTTTTAGGGGGCGGCAAAAATTCACAGAAAATAATAAAATACTCTGAATATTTAATCATTTCATATTTTAATACAACTTAAATTCTTAGCCATCAAAAAAGAAAGGAATATTTCGTTACTTATTTTGTAACGAAATCTAGGAATTCCGTACCTACGTGCGTATTTGCAAAATAATGATGACGGTTGTTGACGACAAAATCTTTAACTTTTGATTATGTCCGCACTGCGAGTTTTATTGGCTCGATTATTTTTGTGTAAGTTAATGTAATACTCGTACATTGAATTATATGTGAGTATCTGCACTAGCAGAGAAAAAGCCGAAATAATATATAAAAAAAAATAGAAATAGCTAGGGGGCGGCAAAATTGTCCTCCGCCCCGAGCGGACGATACCCAGGCTACGCCAGTGGTTCACAGAGGATCATACATACATCGCTGAATGCGAAAAAAAAATTACATATCATTTATCACTAGATATTATCGCTTATATTAATTCTAAAGCCTTTTAAAGCAAAGACAGAGGCACTTGTAGAAGAGCTTAAAATAAATTTTGTTAAAAAGCTTTAAAAAGTAATTAAAAGACGCAAAACAGCATTCAGCCATTGTTAAGAGGAATATACTATAATAATAATATAATAATCATACAGGTCTTAAGTAAGGTGCAGTAACAAGCATTCTGCTTTTGAAGCAAAAGTTATACATTTTGGTTTTCAGAACATATAAAAAAAGTATTATAAACTAACCGAAGAAAAAAAAATTGTTAATATTTTATATAAACAAGCTACAGTTTTAACAACAATTACCATTACAATGAATGATGATAAAGAAAAAACTGCGTCAATCAATAGTCACATGAATTCATTTAATGAATAAAAGCATTTGTCTGCAAAACAATTAAAAAAATAAATATATAATATTAAAAAAGTATAATAATACACGTCACGATAATGCAATTTTAAAAATGCTACATAAAGAATATTTAAAAGTTGCGGCCCTTGCGGCCCTCGACAGAACAGCTGAAAAATCTTTGTGGCAACAAAAAAAAAAGATTGAGCATCGCTGCAGTCTACAGTTTGGAATTTTAATTTTCTTATCTTATAATTTAAGTGTTTGCATAAATCTTCATAGATATAACAAATTACACTTAAAGTACAGTCGAGTTGATAAGTGATATAAAATATTCATAACTCACTTGAATGTTTAAATAAGGCTTTATTGACATTATCATGACGATAATCATTTAGTGAAGTTTATCTTTGATCTAAGAATCACGATTTATTAATTGGTAAAATAAATAAAATTTAAATTTCTTTCATTGCCTGCTATACGGCCAACGCGTTAAGAAGTAATAAATCTATTACAATATTGTTAATTTACCTATCTGTAAGTTTTCTTAAAACGGTTTTACTAATTTTTCTGAAATTATAAAGAGACATTGTAAAGAGACATTGAAAAATCCAGAAAAGAACGCATGAGGTTTGATGGGTTAAGACTAATACCGAGTTGTCCCCGTGTTAGTCTTACCCCACCTACTATCATTTTCAAATATTTCGTTACGTACAGATTTTTGTTCTAGTTCACTACGTCAGTAAAATAGTTAAGTTGTAAAAGTTTTGGATTTAGTTAATAGATGTCGCTAACACTCAACAGTGCGACACTGTTACCGTTCTTGTTACCTCTGATTTCATTTGTATGTTAGTCTTGTCCCATATCATGTTTATAAATTCCGTTCAGAAACTGCATAAAGTCAATATTTTTAATTAAAATTACTTCCTGGTAGTCTTAGTTACTTCCGTTATATGGGGTAACACTAACACTTTTAACAATCTCCATTTTTTAATAAAACCCTTCTGAATACACAGAGGTAAGTTTTAAAATATAAAAGTTTATAATATGTTTTTGATAATTACATTATGTCCTAATAATATAATCAAATTATAAAATCTGATCTTTACCGTTTACCAATAAACTATGTTAGTTTTACACCACCTTACCAATTTAGACTAAACGGAGTTGTGGCCAAAAAGTAATAAAATAATTGTTTATAAAATACTACTTCATTGAATTCCATTCTGCTGAGCAAGCATTTTTGTAAAGAATCTAGAGAAAAGTTTTTTATTGTACTATTTTCTACTTCTTCTCTAAATGAATGTTTAGTAATACGTTTAAAAACCTTGAACTACTTAATGTTTCTTGTCACAACACTTGTCTATACGAAAGTACTTAAACTGTTGTTCCCACAGTATACAGTTGACGTCATAATAAGAGTGGGAAGGTATAAAACTTTCCAATGCGGCTTCTGGTTATAAATATTGGGCACTTTTACCCCGCATACCCAGTG
>JAOTAV010026787.1:0-10346 GCA_026546445.1 Cyclargus thomasi
ATTAATTGTGACGTCAAATTCCATAAGCTGCATACAAAGTTCATACTAAATTACGTTTTAAGAGAAAGAGATGGGTAAAAAACTTAAATCGCTAGTATCTTACTTATTTTTCATCAGAGTTCTAAGATTTTTTTTCATTATCGTAATAATTTGCATTCAATATATTTTGTTTTACACGCATATTCCCTATTCATGTAATCAAAATACCAATTCGGTCTATACCGAAATTCGTTCACTGATATCACGGGTCATTTGCCGTGGATAAACGGGGGCAAACCATTCTTGACCCGACCACAGGCTAGGGTTTAGACAAGCTTATGCGGTGCACTGTGAAATTCAACGACAGTCCCCAACTCGATTCGGTTCGAGATTCTCGTAATTATGATTGTAATGTACCATCGTATTTGAATGGTATTGAGATAACTTTTGGCAGCCATGGTAGGTTACCTTCTTGTGACTTTTTTATCCCCGAGTTGTGCCAGAAGGAGGGTTATGTTTTTCAAGAGTATGTATGTATGTATAATTGTTTGGCATGCTCGGCAGCCTAAACGACTTGCTGGATTTTGGCTTGATATGGCGTTCGATTCGTATTTATTGTGAGAATAGCACTCGCAGATATGGCATATTTGCATTATTGAAATTGCAACTACTTTGTCTTTGACATTTAGCTTGTCCAAGTTTTGCAAATTAAGATTTTTAGCAATCGCGGAATATTGCTAAAAAACTTAATTTACTAAACTTGGAGCTATGGATTTCCGCAAAGTAACGCCTGATTCTATTAAATAATATTTAGCTTGTCGATATTACAAGCGATGACGCGGGAGCAGAATTGTAATAAAAAGCATAGATGACATACGCGGCTAAACAAAACTGGACTAATTAATTTTTATTTTGTTAGTTTATTTTAATCGCGCGTGGCGATAATTCGCGAGACCACCCCGAAGCAGTCTGACGATGCGAAAGTTGAAGGAAGGGGACCGGTAGTAGGCAATATGTATTTTAGAGATTGCAGTCCCGTGGTTCCGGGTATGGTGGTCCCGTGGCTGATGGGTCTGGGAACGCTGTAGTTTGTTGGTTATTGGGTTTACTATATGGCATTATATCATACACATTGCATTGAATTCCCTCGAGTCTAAAGCTTTGAAATTTTTAAGTGGTGTGTATGATATGCTATTATTGTAGAGAAACTAGTGACTGATAAATAGTGGCGTTGTTGGACCTGTGGATCGTGGGATTGTGGTTATCGTCCACGGAGCTGCGGGATCTGGCGGTGCGGGATTACAATCCCTAATGTTGACATTCTGAAAACATTTGATTAAAATTTACTCAGAAATAAATTATTTTGAGTTTGATATCAGGGACATATACAATCCCTGAAATTTTATCACTTACTTTTGTAACACCCCGTATTACCAAACATAGTTCATATTTTCAATAAAATTAAGGCTAGTTATAATACAATACAAATTATTATTCGTGATAGAAGTATATATCTTTTATGCCAACTTTTTATCTGGTTAACTTAATTTGTACTGAAGTTCATAAAAATCATACTGATTTTATTACATATGACTGTGGTATTTTCTGAAATCTTGTAATAATTTCAAGACAACAGGGAATATGCTTGATTTTTATTAAATTTATCGTTATTCTCTTTTTTTAATAAATTTATCATTATTAAAAAATATAGTCGAATTAGTTTTTTGATAAAAATAAAAATAACAAAACTTATGAACCTTTAAAGTATTCCGAATGAGAGATCCGATATTGACTTTGACGTCAAAGTCTATAAGCTACAAAGTTCATACGTTTTTAAGAGAATGAGATGGGTAGAAAATTAAAATCGCTAGTATCTTACTTATTTCTCATCAGCGTTCTAAGATTTTTTGTCATTCTGTATATCTTTTAGCCCACTTTAATAATAATTTGCATTTAATCAATTGTGTTTTATACGCATATTCCCTAATGGTAATAAACATAAACATGGTAAATATTGGATACATTTATACGGATGCTGATTGCCGTGGAAAAACCATGCTTCGGCACGGATGGGCCGGCTCGACCGGAGTGATAGCACGGCCTTACAGAAAACTTGCGTGAAACGCCATTGTGCTGTGTTTCATTCAGTAAGTGAGTGAAGGCCGGCAACGCACTTGCGACTCTTAGGATATCACGTATGTGCTTTCCATCAGGTAACCCGTGTGCTAGCTTGCCCCCTAAATGTCATAAAAATGATATTATTCTCTTAAAGTGGAACAGTTTCTATTTTCGGCTTTGGAATCTCTTTTTTTTTACTATGTTGATTTCCAGATATGAACTGAGTCGGCAAAGCACTTTTACTCTCTGATAGCCCGAATTAGTCTTTCGTTATACCAAAAAAGAGTCAAAGCAAAGCTGAAAATTCTGAAAGACTTCAAAGTCATGAATCTAAATGCTCCAAGCTTAAGTTCAAAAGAATATTTATAGGGCCCGTAATAAAGAAAATGCCATCAATGTTTAATGAAAACAATTTTATGCAAAACCCAACTGGACTCTGTTAATTAAAGTTCTCAGGTACACACACAAAGTGATTTTGCTATCCACCGAATCTTTTGAGTGCTGAGTTTTTTGGAAAACAAAAGTAGCCAGTTCTATGCAGTTTAAATAAGGATAAAAGACACTTTAAAAAGTTTTTTTTACACATTTATATGCTTCTATTTTAAATAACGGCAAAATTAAAAACTAACTTGTTCGTGAAATCCGGTAGATGTAAAGAAACGTCAGAGTTAAAGAAACGGGTAAGTACGAGTAGGACTCGCGCACGAAGGGTTCCGTACTATATTAGAGCAAAAAGAAGTAAGAATTGTGTTTTTTTTTTTTTATGAAAGCCCATCTTAATTTTAAATTTTAATCATTTTGTTTAAATTTTATTACTAATAAGTAAAGTGCCTGTTTGATGCCATTATTAATATCGACCAAAAATAGCAAAAAAAACAATTGTATTGTATGAGATTTAGTGATTATTTATCTAATTTATTTTGATTTTAGAATTTGTTGTTTTACAAATACATAATCTGTGAAAATTTAGCGGCAATACAAATACATAATCTGTGAAAATTTCAGCTCTTTAGCTATTACCGTTATTGAGAGACAGACATCGAAGTCATCGTAGTAATAGGGTCCCGTTTTGACCCTTTGGGAACGGCATCCTAAAAAACATTATTATGTTACACCATAAAACATGTAAACATTCTACCGTGAACTTTACATCTTACGTCAAGCGCATATACGATAAAATCACAGTAAAATAATACAATATTTAATAATTCAGCTCGCGAAACAAAACAAAGTAGGTGGTTAAATAAAAAATAACCTTTTCCCCGCATCACCTGTGAGACATGAGAAAGCGTCTTGAAAATTTCCCTTCCCTTTTACGTCATAACTGAGGCACAAAATATATATAACGGATCACGTCCTCATAGAAATGAGGCTGTGCCACTTTGTCCATCGGGGTGTGTGTTCTTTTTAAAAAACAAACACGCGACTTCTTATCAACAAGATATTATTTCGTATTCGTATAATTGAATTACATGAAACGATTCTAGCATTAATCGATAATTAGTAAAAAAATACTAACTGTTTTTAAGTATCCAATTCACGATAATTAACTTGTTAACATAAAAAATTTTTGACCAAAAAAAAACGCAACTATAAAGTACTCAAAAAGCTGGAGCCGCAAAGCTTTATCGCATGTTTTTACCAGACGATTTATGATTTTCGAGGGTATGCAAGAATGTATGTATGTTTAGTACGCTCTGCAGGCTAAACGGCTTGATGGATTTTGGCTTCAAGGGTGACGTTAAATTCGTATAAAATTAGCTGTGAGAGTGATACTAGATATATGAAAATATAAAAAAACAAAATGGTGGATTTATGGCGCCAAATTCGAATATTTCATTTTTAACATTGCGACAGTTCATGTTGTCGGATTTTTGTTGTCTAGACATTTAGCTTGTTAACGCCTGCCTTTGGGTATTACAAAGAAGCAAGTTATATGTAATATTGTAGATATTTTTTCTGTTACTGAGTTAAGGCTTAAGAGAATAGCCATCGCTCAGTTTCATAAGAAAAACCTCCGGTAATCTACATGTCGGGAAGTTTGAGAAGAGAAAAGGGGCTTTCGGCTAAGCCGAAAAAACAATAAATAACATTCCCCTTACTTATTATATTGCGCACTCAATTTATTACTGAGTTTAATTTCTTTGTTTTCGTTTGTTGTGATAATTGTTTTGATAACGGAAAAATTATTGGTATGAAAATTAATAATGAAAAAATGAAAAGTTTTTGTTCGTCTGATCTAAGTGCTAAAGATATGCATTCAGAATATTATTAATTTATACTTCAGACGTAATGTTTACTAGCTTTTGCCTGTAGCGTGGCTTGTGTAGAATTCGAAAATAGATTTTTTTCACCACGCTAAATTTAAAAATGTTAAAACAACTACATTTTTTAAAAATATTTTCTCCTTATATTATCTAATACTCTGTCGCTCGTAACAGAATTGAATATTCTATTAGCTCAAAAGCATCACTTAAGTGGCAGGTAATTTGAGGCAAGTTGTTGGCTACTTGTTCAATATAAACAGCACTTACAGGACAGTCCATATTTAACTTGGTGTCTTCATCTAAACAGAATTTCAGCGGTTATAGAGGTACTATGTTTATGTAATAGTGGATTTTCATTAGTAGTGGATAGTCGATTCTAGCGAGCACTGGAATTCATCCAGTAAACTCTAATTCCAGAACATCCATTGCCTGCATAAATTATTCCGGTAGAAGTCTAGAACTGGATTTCATTTGTTTTGTTTATTTTTATAGGCAATTATAAAATTGTCATCGGTTTTTGCACTTGTAAAGAAACCTTGCCAGCATAAATTATTCCGGTAGAAGTCTAGCACTGGATTTCATTTGTTTTGTTTATTTTTACTGGCAATTATAAAATTGTCATCGGTTTTTTCACTTCATTTGTAAAGAAACCTTGTTGCCAAAGCCCTGTTTCTGATTGATTGAAACAGTTTTTAAAATATTGATTACATTTCAAAAAATGTTTCAATTTAAACTCAATTCAACTATTTTAGTCCAACAAACAACAAAATAGTATTTTCATCCTTGAAATGCAGTAACAATTTATAGGAATAGCATTAAAAATCGTAAAATTGAGATATTTTCAGTGTTTGCATTAAAGTAAGTAGGAATACCGTACTAATCTATGACATTTCCTATACGAGCACTGTGCTCGTATATAGACATAACAGTAAAATAAAAACAGGAAATTATATTCGCAGGCGAAGCCAGACGATGCAAGTTTATTCGGAATTTGATAGTACGGCATTACAATATTTTAACATTTATACTACCTTCATATTTCTACGCCAAGTTTTAAAACTTTATAGCCATTTTATAAAGCGCTCGCCCGCTACGTCCGACTCGGCTCAGATGCGGAAAGTTACATAAATAGGAGATGAAATTTTTAATTTATTTTGTCTTTTTTTTTTCTTCCGCCGTTAAAAACATTAAGTCTTTTAATATTACAAACGGCCAGGGAGAAAGATCGGGCCTTTGAAAGAATAAATCGCGCAGTAAAGGAGCGGAGAGGCCTAGTTACGCTGGTTTTAAGTCAAATGCTCACGAAATCTCATTTCGAGAAAATTAGGATTGTGTCAAAATGTCGACGGAGGTTTTCGTTATAATTTTTATGCTCGTTTAAAATAACTTCAAAGGTGCAAAAATAAATTAAAAACATGTATGTGTATCTTTGTATTGGTTTGACATAATCGAACGAAAAGTCACGTGATCCAGTCGTAAGAAATTGTACCGTAAGCGTAGCGCAAATTAGAATTGCTTCGAATCGTGTGCCTTTTGTCTAGCTCTGCTGGTTGTCTGAGGTTTACTTGGTGATACCAGTGGGCACATAAAAGTTGCGCGCCTGACCGTCAGTCATGTCGATCACCGCTCACATAAGAGTTAAGGAACAGAAATTTCTCTTACACACATCTTGGGCACCATAAAAATGTCATTACTGCAAGAACCGAACCAGTAACCGTCACCGACATTGGTGTAAGAATTCTTCTATTATAGTTGCACATCATAATAATTATTAGCACAGTAGTCCGAGTCTCTGCTCTGATGTCAATAAAGACTGAATTGAGATTTGGCTCGGCGCCATGTTTTTGGTTCAACAATCGGTAATGTTGGATTGTTCCTTTTTCGTCGGTGCATCTAAACGTTCTATTTTTAAATTCAAAAGACTATCTTGGATGTAGAGTTGTAAGGAGAAAGGAGAAAATGCAGAAGATAATCCATACTAAAGTACTAGTGCGTTACATTACTTATACATTGAAAATGTGTTTATCTGTCCTGTAAAAGTTGGACGGAACTCAATGGGATGGATAACCGATACGACTGGCAAGAGATCATGCGCAGGATCGATATTTTACATGTCCACCCGACCACATGGATCATCTTGTCAGGCAAAAAAACCTGAAAATAGCTTCTAACCGGGAATCGAATACATGATCTGCGCGTTTAGTGACCCGCTTTGTAGCAAGCACTAGATAGCAAAGAATATAGAAAAGTTTTCAACCTCGCCAAAAAGTTACTTTTCGGAAGTTTCGAAAGTCTAGTATGGATATAATATTTAGCTTCCTAAGCACTATCTTTCTAGAAACACATTTTACGAGCAAAAATCCCTTAAGCAACCTTATCAATGCCAAAGATGATGATAGTGGAATTCCTATTATCTTAACGGTACCCGGTATATGGATATCAACTTCTCTGTATAATCTCCTCTCGTTAGAGGCTTCGTATTCCTTCGCCCATTAGGCAGTAATGATATTAATTTGCTAACTGTTCTCGATATGGATGAATATCGTATCACGTTTGGATAGGGCTGCACGACTCTCGTTTTAATAGAAATATAAAAATGTAGCAAGCTTTTATTTAAAACGTTACCTCTACCAGTACCCGGGACGAGATTCCTTCAGCGCCCTCTTACTACAATTCAAACACATGAGACAAAAATCGGCCAGACCATACTACCTTGCGGTATACCCCCTTCTCCCTTATTGCCTCTACTGATTAAAAGTACTTGCCAAGGTAAATCAAATAAGTCGAAATACGATGGATGGGGTTGTGCGGCTTAATTACGGAATCCCTCTGGCCACTGGTCTAATCTCATCATCAGATCAGCTCAATGTTATCATAGTATCGCATCGGTATCAAATTTATACATGCAACACAATTTCAGCTTAATCGAAAAGCTAAAAGTTGATGATTACTTGCAAGATTCCAATACAGACAACAGGACAGGTGAAAGTAAATAAAATTAAAAAAATACAGTATATCCATATTATGCGCACTAAATGTGAAAAAAATAACTGTCACCAGTGATATTTCTGAACCATTAATATACAAAAAAACTTAAGACAATTGATTTTTGATTCGAATGAAGCTTTGAGATACGAGTAAAATTTTAAGTAATATTACTTAATAACGGCTATTTTATTCGTAAAAATGAATTACGAACGTTAAAAAGTCATTACTTTTAAAAAAACTGAAGGAAAAGATTCTTAACTTCTCAACAAAAATGTCTGCGCAAAATGAATTTAAAATTGATAGACCCATATCAATCTTGTTGGAAGTTGGAAAAATCCTTTGAAAATGATTAACAAGAGTAAGTTATTTTCCGCAAAGACTTCGTAAAACATGAGGAAGCGACGGTAAATAATGAACTGTATGATTAATGGACCAAGATCCTTTTCATTTAAGATAACATGATAAGAATTAATAGCTATAAAACATCGCAGAAACACGGCGCAATTAATGGCGATTCACTTCGTGACAACCCTAATCTATTATGTCCTACAATGAATTTAAAGACTGGACTAGAGAGCCGTCTCTACTTACTAGCTCACTCGTTCTTACCGTGTGCACAACGTAGTCACAGAATCCTATAGTTAAATCTTCGCAATTTGTTCGAATTCCTTGTAGCAGTAAAAAAAGTTTTTTTGCATGATATTTCAACAATAAAGAAATTCGCTTTATTATTAATTGAAGGTTCATTATCATTAACACCCATAAATGAAAACAGCTAGACTCAAGAGAGGTCATTAGATTGATCTTATATTTTAAAAATATTCCTCATAATATATGACAAATTACTATGGCATAATTATAGATCATAGGATTTCCAGAAGCGAGGACTCTACATTAAAGTCCCCTCTTCTGAAGATATATATCCATTTTACATCATAATATTAATAGTAAATATGAAACCAGTATCAAAATTCTAACTGTGTTACGCGTGTCAAAAACGTCTGTGTACAGCAAACAGTGAATGAACGCCAGCTGATTGCAAATTGGACTCAGCTGATATGTGACGGGATGCGCTAATTGCACAACGTAACAAATTTCTTGGATTTCTCGCATAATATGTCCTTCATAGATGAAAATAAAGATTTAGATGAAGATTAAGAAAAAGCGAAATGATTGAAAGAGAGAAAAAGTGACAATAAAACACGATGTTCTGAGCTCGAATGACAAAAAGTTTAATGTACAAAAAGTATAATTATGCACAATGTACAATCACATATATCATAACACCACGATCTTGTAAAACAGTAAAAGTACCTTGCTTACATATTAATGTTGATTATTTTTTTAATACATTTTTTTCATCGTTATCTTTTTTACTCTCAACTTGGAGGGATTACAGACAGATACTTCCGCGCTGTAATGTTAGTATAGCTAATAAGGATCTAGCATCAAAGCTTAACGATAATGAAAATTTTATCTCCGAACCGAAAATGGATAATGTTTAAAAATGTAAGAAAAATTGTAATTTTAGGATAATATACAAAATACTGGAGTGGTTTCAAGTAATTTTACAAAGTGCAGCCCACTCCGCAATTTGCGGCAAATTACACTTTGTTAAATTATTTTTGCAGGCAAAATCTCTACTGGCCTTGATGTTTTATGTTAATTTTTGATCTTGCGAATTGTGTTTTACAGAAATTCTAAGGTTAAATAAATGGGGTCGTTAAACATTAAAAATGCGAAACATCAAAAATGAAATGAAGGATAATAATACCTTTTTATATTTCTAAACAGAATATATTCTGCAAAAGATAACCCAAAAATAATGACAATGAATATTATATCAAAATAAACAACAAAAATGTTATTGAAACACAGTCCTAAAATTAACTAGAACGTAAGTAATCGATAGCCTAAACTGTTGAATCTGCAACTTCTGACAAGCCAATAACTCCATCCATAGCTGACCTAACTATGCATCGAAACATGATACTTCTCTAGGCGATAGAGCAACAAGCCCCAAAGGATCGTAGATTTTGCATGACTTTGGTTAACAAAAGGCTATCTATGTACGTTACAATATTATAATGATGTATAGTTGTAGATTAGATTATTCGATAAGCATTGTATTACTCGAATCAGAATATAATATTAAATCCTAATATTAAATACTTTTCCATATAGTTTGAGATTTTAATTAGCCAAATTGATAAAATCTTTAATGTGGGACTAAAAACAAATAAAAATGATGTTATTTATTTCGATTATCATTATGATGATGTTACATTTTAATATGTGGGTTCATCCGTCATTTTCGTGATGACAGACCTCTTCGTTAACGTCAATAACAAATAGCAATTGAGTGATTTCATTTTATTTAGAGAATTTCAATCAAAATTTTGTCATAATTCAGGTTATCGTACTATGATAATTCTATTATGACATTTAAAAAAGGCAAGCCTTATTATTTGCGTATTTATTGATACAATTTTGGCTTCTACTTCAGGAATATCACAAAGAGCCGTATAGCACCTTTTTTTAAATGAAAATAAGGGGGCAAACGAGCAAACGGGTTGCCTGATGGAAAGCAACTACCGCCGCCCACAGACACCCGCAACATCAGGGTTGCATGTGCTTTGCCGGCCTGTTAAGAAGGAATACGCTCAATTTTTGAAAGTTAGTAGGTCGGAGCGGTCCGGAAATACTGCTGGTGACAGTTCGTTTCAGAGTTTTACTATGCGAGACAGAAAGTTAAGCGAAAATCGTACTGTGGAAGACTGCCATTCATCAAGACGATATGGGTGGTAAACCTTATGCGTAGGTCGATGGCGAAAAGTTGCAGGTGTAATGATTCCGAATAATTCCTCTGAGCACTCCCCGTGATAAAATCTAAGAAAGGATGCCTTATATTACTTTGAAACGTCCAAAGTTATTCAAAGACTCGAATTGTATTATTTGTATTACTTTTATTGATAGCATTCCGGAACGAAAATT
>JAOTAV010026787.1:10446-21194 GCA_026546445.1 Cyclargus thomasi
AAACGTCCAAAGTTATTCAAAGACTCGAATTGTATTATTTGTATTACTTTTATTGATAGCATTCCGGAACGAAAATTCTCTATAGTGTATTGTTTTTCGATACCTTAAATTTGTTATTTTAAAATCAAACATTAAAAAAAACTCTTTATTCGAACAAAAAAGTCAACATTTTAAAAGAACAAAAAATATATATGTTTGAAATTGCAGCGTTACTGCTGGATGCAGTTTCTTCCAGCATTTTCATCGTTTTATTATAATATTATTGGCTTTTCACAGGCACCGTTTTTTCTCGTATCCAATTTTTCGTCATCTTAACTTAATTAATTTTAAACTTTGAATTATTTAAAAAAAAAATGAAATAGAGTTCTGTAACTTGATAAAATTTCAAAAGTTTGTCCGTAAATAAAGTCGCGTATGGCATGAATAGCTCACATGATCTATCGTCCCATCAGGATTAAAGCAAAAATCTCATGTTTTCATAAATATTAATGAACAGTACCCTGGGACAGTATTAATCAGAAAATATGCAAATGCTGGGAAACTGAATGCGAACTTACTTTTTTGGCTTAGTTAATACTGGAAGCGTTTGTGATGCAAAATCGGGCACCTACGTTGTATAGTTAGGGTTTAGTGGGATTTTTGTAATTACGTGGACAAAGGATTTACATTTTTATGACCTGGGCAAGGTAACTTTGAACGGAGAATTGCCTTCTTCCAGTAATTGCAAAATTTTCCGCTCCTGTACTGGTTTTGTCGTTAGACCAAATGGTTTATTACATGAATTCAAAGTGTCATATTATTTTGCGTTACTCTATGATGAACTGGATGTCACAACAGTGCTGACTACCAATTTAGCTATAAAATAATTACGCATTTTTTTTAACTTTTACAATGTCCAAAACTTGATTAAAAATAATATTTTATTAATTAAATATAAAAAATATTATGTATATAATTTCATCAAAAGTATTATAGGAGCAAGCCTCTATATCCAACTGTTTGTGGTACATTTTACGAAAAAACTATAAGAGCTTTGGTGTATGTGTACTTGTAGAATGTAGATGAGTTTAATAATAACTAAAAATAATAACGCCATCTATGAGTTCAGATGTGCAACTGTAAAGTTAAACTTATCTTAAAATTTGCACATCTCATATCTCAAGTTAAGGCGTTAGCAACATCTATGACTTGAGATATTAAATGAAAATATAACAAAAATATTATACTACTAATGGTATAATATATATTTTTTTATTATTATCTAAAATTATCATATACTTAAACGAACTGAGTGTCTACTGATTACTGAGTGAAGACTGAGTATCCATTACCGTAAAATTATATGGAAAAAAATATGACACAGTCATAAAACACAATGAAAAACCTAATGTCATATTTTCAGCATTTCAAAAATCTCGAGAGTCCTTAAAAAGGTGTGCTTTTAAGCGATAAACTAAAATAACTGGCGAGTAATATTAAATAGTATTTTAATGGCGATAAAGTATTCACAGACGATAAAGACATAAGATGACACGAACATGACTGTAACTAACGAAGTTTAACGATGCCAGGCGTGGCAGTAAAAATTATTGTTACCTTAACATAAATACGATATCATCTGAAACGCCTAAGCGATGTATTAGGGAAATAATATCTTTATGTGCAAAGAGGAAATTTAATGGCCATACCACGTAAATAGTTCTCGCGTTACACAAATATTTTATGGTCTGACACAGCGAAGGGAAATTACCAGAAGTTGTGAAACTTATTGAGTTGGCTCCGCGAACGCTACGGAACTTCAATATTTTACAAATGGAAAACTTAAAGAGGTTTATAAGAACAAAGATAAACTCTTTAAGTGTGAGGTTACACAACTATAGTATAAAAAGTGTTTAAAGCGTTCAGCTTCAAAGAAATCATTACAAAAACGTTGGGAAAATTCTCAACGGCAAATAACATTATAACATTAAATTTACGCATTAAAATACACTTTTTATTCTGTCAGCCTACTAGCTAAATTATACCGACTTTGATAAATATAATAACCCAAAAATAGTTCTGTTACAAAAGCATTCAATTTGATTTGATACACATCAGCAGTTTTATTTACAATTATTATTATTTTGATAAAATACGTACCTATTTGAAGTAGAAATATATGAATGATTTTAGTTCAACTTTTTGATTTAATTTTGTTTTAGTTGTTGACTTTGATGATAAAAACTAATATTGATGATTCGCATTTAATGATGTCAATGACATCCCTAAACGTAAGTTATAAAAACCCCATTTTAAAGAAAGCTTACGTAGTAGGCGTAAAATGGACTGTGACCGAGAGGTCATCCTTACTAAGGGCTAAACAAAAGCCCTTAACTATTTATGAGGGCCGTTTAACTCCGTACCTCTTATATGAACTCGTAAAGATGATCGATGGTATAATACATTAAATCTTAAAAATTAAAACGGACCTTCATTTTATGAATTTGAAAATGGAATATTATATAATCTTAAATTTAGAAATGAGTCTTGTCTTATCAGTCTTAATCAATCAGTCAGTTAAAATAAATTAACAATTTTGATATAAATTTTGTAGGTATTCAACTTTAGAATGGTTTGTATTCACAAACCAAGATAGGCAGGGCAACGTCTGTCAAGTCAGCTAGTATAGTTTACCGGTAAAAGGTAAGTAACATTGTGACACGATACCTTTTACCGGTGAAACAGATTTACAGATTTTTACAAAATTTTAGTGTTCAGTATTTAGTTTGTCTAAGAATTGGCTAACATATTATTTTGGGATGTTGTGTTCACATTAATGCGTTAAGAAGTTGGCACGAAACAGCTATTTTTTTTTCATAATTTAAAAGGGGGTAATTTATATATATGCTATGTGACATTGTGATTTTTTTTATTCATGGTGTAAATAAAATACCAACAGAATCTCGAAACAAGGTACGAAACGGAATTTGCATATTTTCATATTGTTTACTCCCCCAGCGGAATTAAACAACCCCTAATGGGGTTATTATCTTTACACGGAACCCTAATTGCGTACTTCAAGATCTTTTAGAATCTTCAAATTAAGAATATTCCTTACCTTGAATTTCCTAAGTAATTTTGATACTGCAAAACTTTTTTAATTATGAGTGAGTAAATAATTAATGTTTAATGAAGTAAGAAAGATTAATGATGTAAAGCCTAATTTAGATATTGGATTAGTTTATAAACTAAATATTTCTTTATTTATTGTTGAATTAGACGTCTCCGGCAACTTTTATCCTCATAAGCGATATAACAATTTGCTCAAACTAATATCACCATTTAAGTCATATTTTGCACGTCCAATCGAGCATAAGAATGGGGTTTAGCGGTTTAAGAAAAAAATCTAAATTTGTTTATGCTGCGAGAAACTTACATTTTTCTAGAATAAAAGTAACCCCGGGGCTCAAAGTTTTTCTCCACAAGTCAGCAAAACCGGCTCAGCGGCTGAGCGTTATGAGGTAATAGACAGACAGACAAACTTTCATTTCCATGAATGGATAAAAAATATTTAGATAATCTACCGCTTCATCTATTTATCTGCATCGCGTCGAATCCTTGTTTACTTATTGCATTGACAAAACGCCAATTTCAACACTGCACCAAATGGTCCACTGCATTGACGGAGTATAGAAAAACAGGCGGCGTGCCAAGCCGAGCACGACATGGCATGGCCATATTGCGGCCATTTGTAATTAGGCACACACAGTATATCCTTTTAATTAGTACCAGAATATCCTTATTGAGTAATTATAAGATGGCGGGCTTTTGGAACTTCTTTGAGGAATTTGAAGAAGCCTCCTTTTGAAAACATGATTTTATTTAAATAACATATGTAGCCTAATTTACTCTTTATAATTATCTTACGTCTATGCCAAAATCATAAGGATTGATTCGTGAGTGTAAAGGAATGTTAAAGAGAGATATTCACATTTACAATGTTAGTATATATAAGTACGTCTTTCGTGGTCAATACAATTAATTTTAATTTTACTTACGAGTAATTTGCCCTAATTTGAGATCTCTGACAGTTATAATTTTATATCATTCGACATAATATTCTCTGTTACGTAAATCAGATTTAAAATAATTAATTAAACGATAGTGGATTCAAGTAACTCAGTTTTATTATCTTTTAATGATCAATTAACTCCACTTCTATAATCTTCTACCGGCTTACATGTCCCTTTATGAGACCCTAGACCAACCTCTATAGTCTATTTTAGCACCAAACATTCGGGCTTTGGTAAGTAACTGTCAATTTAACCGGTATTAAACGGTATCACGCAGCCGGAAGTAATTACCGGATATTGGGAATACTTTGATGGCGGCCCTCTCATTTACGGCCTAACATCCCGCCCCCGTATCCATATCCATATTAATATATAGTTTCAACCCCCTTATCTTTTAGTGTCATCCAGAAACTATCAAAACTTCTAGCTAATTCTGTTTCACTAATATGGTCATTAACTTCTTTGAAATTATTATCAAAAGGTCATGTAGCATCTTTATTTTTTAAAATTAAATGAGCAAATAAATTAAAAGATCGATAGTAGAAAGGAACTAGCGTTGCTCATAGACATTCTCAACATCAGAAGAGTTGGCGGGATATTGCAGGTCGTATTGGTCCGGAATCACTCCTGGCTTTAGTTCATTCTACAGTTTTACTGTACGTGGCAAAAAGTTACGCGAAAAGCGCAAGGTAGAAGAACGAACTCGTCAAAGTGATGAGGATGGTAATATTTTTGCGTAGGACGATGGTGAAAAATTGTAGGGGGTATGATTCTGAACAACTGCTCAGAGCTCTCCCCGTGTAGTATAAGGCCTTTAAATTTATATTATAATAGTAAAATGCTACCAAGCAAAAAAATTATGTTCAAAAATATTTCAAAAGCTGATTCGAATTATACGTACAAAAATATTCCTTTTTTTAAACCAACAAAGAGACGGAATTAGTCGTTGCATCGCCTGGCCGGTGACAATTGACAGAAATCGCGGCCTCATTTAGCCTTTATGTCCTTAATTTGCTCCGATTACCCAAGAATGGGGGAAAAAAGAACATTTCCTTTGCCTTTGTTGGCAATTCACTAAATTTGAGTACTGTTGATGACCCCAGAGACGAAATTTACAACCGAAATTTCTGGCGTTATACGCACGGAGATAAAACTTGCAGTAAAAATTCCCACG
Organism: Cyclargus thomasi; assembly: GCA_026546445.1. Taxonomy (NCBI): domain Eukaryota; kingdom Metazoa; phylum Arthropoda; class Insecta; order Lepidoptera; family Lycaenidae; genus Cyclargus; species Cyclargus thomasi. Next base: position 15,673 of record JAOTAV010026787.1, read on the forward strand.
TATTCCAAAGTTTCGGTCTTCATGCGATAAAATTAAGGCTTTGGAATATATTGCTCGTATAAAGCTTTACATTTTCATTCTTACGGCGAGATTTTTTCACGTTCATCAAAATCCCGTATTATTATTTTGCTTCAAAATGTTGTATTCTTACGTAATTTTAACGAAATGTTTAAACAAGGTATTTTTTTAATTTCATTTATTGATGTTACGAAGAAAACATTATTTACATCTATCCATTGTCTCCTGGTTATTTCACCTCTTCACACTCTAACCACGGAACCGGTTTTGCTAAAATTTTATATAAAGCTACTTTGAGTCTCGGGAAAGGGCGTGAGATACTTTTTACCTCGAAAAATATACGGTTCTCACGCGATAAACGAATTTTGGCGCGACGAAGTTGCATCATCTAGTTGATAATTGGATCTAGTGAATATTATACGAATAGTGCAAGACTATTCTTGGTGCGATTGCAACTCATTTACCGTGTCACCAACTTACAAACTACCGTGTCACCTAATGCACAGGAACTAGAAACAGTGTCGAATGACAAAGTGGAGCAACAATCTAATTACACACCGGCTACGTGTGTCCCACGCTGGTTTATTTTTTTAATTACAGGGACCCTATTCACGTCCATTGGGGTCGTGGTCTCATTCCACAGTAAGCGCTTCATTAAGCAGAATAATAAGTTACAATTAAGAGGCGTGTCGTTAAAAGTATAAGGCACAATGTAGAGCTCATAATCATCGTCGTAAAAATATGTGTTGAATAATTATATTACCAAAATTTACTTGAGGCATCGCCCGAGTTATTTTATTCCATGGGAGTATTTATATAGAGAGTCTGTAGTAGGTAAGACCTTTGGTTCGCACTCGAGAGGGTGCAGGTTCGAGCCCCGGTGGAGGCGTGTACCAATGAGACATTTTCCGATCTCAAGTACGTATTACGGATGCTCGTTGCCATGGGAGAGACATGCTTCGGCACTAACGGGCCGGCTCGATCGGAGGGATACCACGGCCTCACAGAAAAACTAGCGTAAAACGGCATTGTGCTGTGTTTCGTTCAGTGAGTGAATTTACCGGTGGCCCAACTTCACTAATCCCTTATATAGGCTAGGCTATAGGCTTCCTTCATATAGGCCGGCAACGCACTTACGATTCTTCGGATGTCGCGAGTGTCCATGGGCGACAGTAACCCGTCTGCTCGCTTGATCCCCCTAAATATCATTAAAAAAGAATACCACCAAAGTCACAGGTTCCGATGTTTCACGCTTTCTGTCAACCCAATTTTATCAAAATCCGTTGGACAGTGATTGAAGGGGAAACATCTTAACAAACAAACTTTTACAAAGATAAGATCAGTGTGATTAATTAAAAGAAAAATTGTAACTAAACTATATTGCATCTATAGTTGTACCACGTTGTAGCCCGGTTATACTTATATTCCAACATAAAACATAGATTTTTTTAAAATTTATGAAATATCTAGCTTTTGTTCGCGGTTTCGCTCGAGTGAAATTCGAAAATTTTAAATATATTTTCAAAAACGACATGTTTTTTTAAAACCAAAATTAACCTATGTTACTCTCCACCCTTTCAATTAAGTCTATGTCAGTATTTTTGAAATTATGATACTTTTTAATGAGCCCGTCGGGTACATCATTCCCACGCGGAAAGAACCGGAAGCCAATTCTAGTGTGACATAACACCGAAAGTTTTATTTACTCAACTCAGAATCTCCCAAGTTATTACAGAAATTTTCCATTTACTTATCTAATTTGCTTTCGCATTATCGCACCGAAAACTCCACGAGGGATACCAAAACAAAAAGTATCGTACAAATTCAAACAACAGAGATTGATCGCGAACTTCGTTATCCGGGATCACCTTACTAAATTCACACAGCACTGTGGACTGCGGAGTATGCAAGATTTATGTGAACTTGAAGTTGTTCGTAAACCGACCACGTAGAGAACTTTGTAGCGAATATCAAATAATCTGGGAATGTTCCTATGTTTTATGTATGATGTAAATTTTACGCGAGTGGTATCGAGGTGGTATTTCTATATACAGGATTATAGTTAAGTCGTACTGGTTGAATTTTCTGTAGAATGTGGGTTAGACCCAGTGGCGTAACTATACCGTTCAAGGCCCGTGGCACTTTTCTATCCACCGTTCCACTGTGTCAAACCAACAAAAACACGTCAAGTGATTATTGTAAAATATTAAAGCTTGCCACTTATCTAGGGGGCAGATCGGGGGCCCCTTCCGGCCGGGGCTCGTGGCATTTTGCCGACTTGCCACCTTATAGTTATAGCACTGGTTAGACCGTTTTCGCACATCGTCATAGGTTCTAATTTTAAAAACTAGATGTCGTTCTGAGGTCGAAATTCGACCATAAATATTTTAACCAATAAATCAATCACAGACTTCAATTTGGCATAAAGGTCTCGTTATCAGGCCATTTTATTAAAAAACACAGACGTCAACCATAAACAATAGAATATTTCGTGTATGATTATCTGTCATGTCAAAATGTTGTTGTGCGCGGTTTATTTATTAAAAATTTGTAAGATAAAAGCATATTTTAAAATATTTTCGTATTCTATGCTCCTCCTCCATATTAAAAACCACCGGGTGAAATTTCATGCTTTTACATGAGTAACTCCTTCGGCTTTTAAATGGACTTACGCATTTTGTAATTAAACCGACCATATTTCACTTGTTGCCAGCGCTAGGTCGGCCACAGGAAGGTGTGAAAAGGCTCTTATAATTGAACAGTAGTTCTTGTGCCAGGGAATAAAAACATTTTCAGATCACTCAAATGACTTTTACCTTACTAGTATACTCGTAAGTCTAGAATTTTATCTTCTTGCGTTCTTAGGCTTTGATTACATCCCAATCTCCTAGGACACTTAGCGTGGTGCTGCCAGTCCTTTAAAACCTCACATAATATTATTAAAAAAATGACAATTCATGTCTGTCCCCCTGTTATCTCTTGAGGTTTAAACAACTGGACCAATTTAGACAAAATCTACTCTAATGATACGTAGTATCATCAAAGTGTACTACAGGAAAGGACATACGACTTTTTGTTTCGGTAAAATACATGATTCTTACACGGAATTTATGTCTTAAATTTATTTCTTAACATTATTAAACATACTTTTTAGTAGTAATGTTAGTCATATTATAAACTCTCTTAATTAAAATTAATCAATTGACGCCACATGACCCCAATTATGAAAGTAAATAAATCTGAAATAGTAAAAAGCCGACCGGAGCGCTCTTCACCTCAGCCAATTAATACATCCAGAATTAAAACTAACAACTGACAGCTCTATTCGTAGTTGAACGAGGTTACAGCAACAGTTTAAAGTAAGCTTGAGAAATAGAAAGTAGCATTTTTTACCCGACTGCGTCAGATTTATGTTTTTCGAGAGTATGTATGTTTGTATACATATAAGTATGTATTTATGTATTTGTTTGGTACGCACTGTAGCTTAAACCGTTAGATTCGTCTTGATAGCGCAAGTGACACTGGGTAGATTAAAAAATTAAAAAATCTAAATGGCGCATTTTGAAGTAAAAATTGAGTGGTTTAAATTTTTTTTTCTGTCCACTTATGTCTTGTTTACACACATAAGTGGACAGATTAAGTAGATAAATAATACACTTTTTCGTCGTGCTCCTTTTAGTAGGTATTTCATTAATTTATTCATCCAAAACCTCATCAATAACAAATGTAATGACAGAATTCAGGACTTCTGCAGGTTGTTGATCGTCCATCTTGAGTCAACTAAAGAGCTTAACTACTTAAATACTTTTGGACATACTTGAAATTAAGTATGTCCAAAAGTATTTAAGTAGACACTAAAAATTAAGTCACTTAAAATGTAGTTACCTACTTATCTACTTAATACGTGTAAATAAGACATTAGGTCGCGTAGGGTATCAAAATGAAGGGCTTCAAATAGCCATTCTAGAAATATACATAGCTTGATGTTTAAATTGCAATGGGTCTGCAGTCGGGTTATTCACATTTGCCGTCTAAAAAGGGCTTCGACAAAACCACGGTTTAGCGCTATTCCGCTTCTAGCCGTCCTGAGACCGCGATTTTAATTTTTGTACAATTATAAGCTTTAACTCATTAAGTTAAGTTTTTTTTTTTCAATACATTTGATTTTGATTTGAGTTGTTTTGTGTCAGATAGTCTTGGTACCACTATTTATACAATTTTGAAGGGATTTGTGTATCTTATTAATATTTCATCGAAGTTAGTATTTACGGAAGCTATTTTTTGGCCCAACTAAACATACATACCAGTAAAACCCAAAACAGGCGTAAAACTGAAGTATTGATATTATAATCTAGTTAAATTCGACAGCGGACGCGCCTGATTCCATTAACCCTATTGATTCGTTTCATTCTCGCAACTGATTCAGTTATCAAATATTCAGAACTCAAATAGTAATTCCGTATTGTTTACAAACAGGATTTAAATTTATTATAATTGAATTTTGCGACTACAGTGATTGATTCGAAGGAATTGGTGAAATCATACCAGCCGTTTCGTTAGTTAAATGAGCTGGTTACTGAAGATTTACTATATAAAGATATATATTATAGATCTAAAGCAAATATATTAAATATCTATACTAATATTATAAATGCGAAAGTGTATCTGTCTGTCTTACCTCTTTACGCTCAAACCGCTTAACTGATTTTGCTAAAAATTTGGTATAAAGATACTTTCAATTTTCAAACTTTATTTGCAATCAAGTAAATATTACATTAATTTACGTTAAAAAATAAAACTTTGGGTCCACCGGAAGGTCCTTTTATGGTGAAAAAACGTAATGTGTATGCGATATATCAATTTTAGCACAACAGAAATGTGTCTAGTATAGCAAATATAACATATATATTTATTTATAAGTATAGAAAATACATAGTAAGATAAAAAAATTAAAAAAGTTATGATGCAGTCCGTATTTAGTGACTGTTTTATATAGGAACCTTAATGAAACACACTTTTCGTGCACTATTTCCAGTATATTCATTATAGACTTTACAAGTTAAGTTACTCATCGTTGGGCTCAGGCGATTAAAACTAAAGGAGAGGCATTGGTTGTAGTATAGACATAGCGAAGGCCTTCGATCGGGTTTGGCACAAAGCGCCCTTATCAATGATTCCGTTTTATGGACTGCCCAAGAAATTATGCAAGTGGGTCACTAGCTTTTTAACAGACAGAAGCATTAAAGTTGTTATAGACGGTGAAAGCTCTGATACTTTGACTGTCAACGCTAGTGTCCCACAGGGCTATGTGCTATCGCCTACGCTATTCATACTGCATATTAATGACTTGTTGCTGCCTAACGACATTCATTGCTATGCGGATGATAGTACAGGTGATGCCTTATATACTGGCTCCTCTTATATTTTTCGGCCAAATGTCATTGAGAGCCGAAACAAACTTGTGTCTGAAATAGAGAACTCGTTGAAGAAAGTCTCTGAGTAGG
>JAOTAV010026798.1:0-21191 GCA_026546445.1 Cyclargus thomasi
TAAACACGCATTTGTTGTAATATTACATTTTGTAATAGCTCAAATACGAAGTAGGTAGCATTTTTACAAATATTCTGAAATAAATTGTGTAGTGAAATTGCATGACTGAGTTTCACATTTCTATAAAAGTGGTGCGTAAAAACTTCCAACACAAATTTAGTAAAATTACTATGGAATTTTTTAACAGTGTTTAAATATATAGTTATAATATGCACCTTCCCTAAGACAGAACTTGTATATTCCAGCAGTCACGGCGCGGCGGCGGCAGCGGGCTACCCGGGGAACTACCACGCCACCCTCCCCCCTGTGCCCGACCAGAAACCACATGAGGCATACGGTGAGTAAGAATGGATGCCGAACAGAAGCAGTTACTATGACTCTACCATAAGTTTTAAGTGTTTGTCTATGCTCGATAGCGACTACGTAACTTTTTAGTATGGCAATTTTAGTTCCGCAAGTGACCGCTAGAGGCGCTGTAAAATTTTGCCGTACTAAAAATTCACGTAGTCGCGGTATCGAGAATCGACACATACTATTGCTTCCAACTCACAAGTGACAGACAGATAGGGATACAATTTCGCATTCATAATATTAACAAGTATGGATTTCATTTTCGCGTCTGTTACTAAGTATAAAGGTTTACACAAGCAGCCCTAAACAAACTTATTCAACATAGTTCAAAGCAATTCACAAAACAAGTACCCTCATGGATGGACTGGGGAAGTATACCTATGTCTGCGTGTTTTACGCACAACGTGTGTTGTAGGTGCCGCGGCCCCGCTAGAGGGCGCTTACAAGGTGGAGTCTGCTCATCATCCGCAGCAGCACGACCCGCTCTACTATCAGGTATGACGATAGGTGGAATAGACTATCTACCCTCAAACTATGTGTGTGGCTTTGTACACGGTCGCCGTGCCGCATGATGTATTCGCCCGTGCTTTTGCGCACATTAAACACGGCGACCGTGTCAGTAATGTACGGACTTGTATAGACGGTTTCGCATGGCACGGCGACCGTGCTACGGCCGTTTACATGTTAGTAATGGTACGTTCAGACTACGACAAAATTACTAAATGTATAATGGGGGAAATTGAAACAGAGTCAGTTGACGGACCTGCGTCATTTGGTCGGAATATGTGGATTCCGTATTAGTCGCGATCTGTCGGCTACGTTTGACATAATCCGGCCAAATTACTTGGATCCACAATCTGTATCTCTGTCAACTTCTCTGATTGTACATAGAAGTTAATGTATGACATTTATGTTGAGTTTCGGTCGTGGTCTAAACGTAGCTAAACCTAGTATGTATTATCTTTTCGCTCAATATTGGCGGTATGGTTCAATTACCCTCCGTAAAAAAATGTGTCTCTTCCATACAAAACGTGGTTGTAAACAAAGTGTCGTCACTTTGTTGTTGACAATCGCGGTTTGTATAGAAATTCGACAGAGGGTTAAAGAACCATACCGACAATCTTGAGCAAAAAGACAATAGATTTTTGTAACATTTATAAGATGTATTCAATTTTTATTCATATATGTAGTCTTGTTAATGTTTTTGATAATATACCTAGTGTGACTTACTTTCAAACTTTAAGGGACTATATTTTATTTTGAAACCTTATTAAATTATAAGTAACTCCCTTAGTCAGAAAAGTATTAATTAAGATTCGATGTCCCTTTCTGTCGTGTGACGTTTTCAACATTCCAGTAAAGGACAGCGAATATTAATTAGTTAAACACTGTTTAAATATTTTTATGAATAAGGGAGTTAGTTATCTAGAGTTGAAGTTTTACGTCTAGATTGGGATGATTGAATGTACGTTAGAAAGTTTCGAAATTATTATTTAGAAAGGCAATTCTTATCGATGAGGTTGCAAGTTCTAGATGAGTACGTATTATAATACTAACGCCATCTATGAATGTTATACATAACTAAGGGAATTTAAAACAGCTCGTGATTTTCGAGTACAAGTAATGTCTAAAAGTTCATAAAATTTTTTAACGTTGAGGCTGGTGCAGTATACAACATAAAATATATGCGTAATCAACGAATAATAAAGAATTACAGAAACGTAACTTCTATTCCATTACCGTTTTGAAACAAGGTACCAAACCTTTCGAACTGTCATCATATGTCCTTAATATCTGGTTTACACGTATTAAGTACATAAGTAGCTAACTAAATTTTAACTTAATTTTAAGTCATTTAACTTGCTACTAAATTTTGTGTTTACATGCGATTTTAAGTTAAAAACTTTGTTACCTACTTAATACGTGTAAACCAGACATAAAATACAAACTTTGACTGTCAACAACAAAGTGACAATACAAGGCTTTATTGTCCATGGTTTGTATAGAAATGAGATTTTTTTGACATAGAGTTAATGACCTCTACCGCCAAGAGTAGGCGAACGCATAATAATGTTGTGTATGATCTCAGAACTCGAGCGGTGCGGCCGGGGGTGAGATGGCGCCGGCGCAAGACGGGTTCCTGCAGTCCATACTCAACGATGAGGACCTGCAGCTGATGGATATGGCCATGAACGAGGGTGAGTCCAAAGATACTATATTATTACCAGCTTATTCATAATATTGTTGACGTAAACCGTAAATAATAAAATTTTGTATGCAATCTACGAATTAATTTAGATAATTGTGTAACTGTTTTAAGGTTGTTATTGTATTACCAACCCTTGCGTATTTATAGTCACTGATTAAAAATCATGCTAAAATAACAGCTTATACTTTACGTAGTAATTAGATTACGTATCGAGTCGGAGATAGCCTACTTCCTCGATATTATATACTCTGACGTATCTTTGCTAATATTATAAAATACGGGCAAGTGTGTAGTTGTTGGTTTATTTCTTTGTCCTTCTCTTACGCTCTAATGAAGCGACCAATCGACCTTAGGATGAAGAGTAACGTAGGCTACTTTTGGTTATAAAAACGTTTTTGAAAAAAATCGCACTTTTACCAATTTCTTAAATTCCGCGCGAGCGTAGCCGTGGGCAAAAACTAGTAATGCACAATATCTTGCTGCGTCACCGTCTAATTCACCGACTTAAACACAGATGGCGCTTCATCGGAGAATTTGTTGTGACATGTCGATAAATTAACATCGATAAAAATGTTAATTACTTTCTAGGATTTATCATAATAATTATTTTAATGTGTTCGTTAATTGGTTTCGCAACACGAAAACAAATTAATAATGTTACTTTTAGCAAATTCTATTTTACATTCGAAATTTTTATTTGCGGAAAAGATCACTTATGTAATTAACATGAAAATTTAATTTTCGTGTTTGCCGCCGCGATGATAATCATGTTTAACTTGTCGCAAAATTAGGGACATTGAATAAATACCTGTGCAAATATACTTGTGACGTTAAAAAGAACAAATTTCCTCAGCCTCGTGACTAAACGTTACGCTTCTAGAAAAAAGTGGGTTCAGAAATAGAAAATGTTTTTTAAATAATTTTAAAATTTACCTTCAAATTGTAATACATTTACGTATAAACATCAAAGATAAATATTTACACAGCCTCATGCGAGTTGTCTTTGTTCTAGCGTTGGAAAAGTCGATAAAGAAAGCCTTGAAACTATATTCGTAAGAGGGATATAAATAATGCGAAAACATTAATCACAATGTAATATTAGTAATCATCATAAAAAAATACTATTCTTGAAACTCAAAGATAATCACAATGACTACATTTCAATTATATAAAATTGTTTACTATCAGTTGATAATGTTAGTTCGTTTACCCTGACATGTAAATCTCCACATCAAATAAACAATGCACACTTTAAGTTGAGAGTGTTAACCTCATTATAAAAATTAGAGCATCGATATGTAAATAAAAGTTACAACAGTCGCTATCGACTGCTATCTGTATGACCGGTGTGATGTCACACTATTTGATTAGTCATTGCCCGAGACTTGCTCACAGCAATGGACGTTGCGGTACAAAAAAAAAAACTTTTTTTTTTTTTTATATGAAACGCTCGCGCTTGTGAAGGATTGCAGAGTGATAACGCAGATAAATAGTATTTGCCCAACGAATCTTTATTAGATCGCCCGCCTCCAATTATCTCACATTTACATTACTTCTCTGTGGTTCACTCGTTCCTTTGTGACTGATTAACTGTGGAATTTTTTCAAATTTCCTTTCACTTTAGAATTTCTTGGAATTTTTTTTTTATTTTTGTTTCAAAATGGGTATTTTCTCGTACGTATATAGATTGTTTGTAAAGAAGTATTTCAGTTGAGAGTATTTTTACGGACTTTATACGCAATCTTTGTTATTTGCATTTACATACTTTTTCACAAAGACTATAAAGGGATTCCAGAGAGACTCACGAGAGACTAGTGCTGTGCGTTTATCGATAACTTTGGACGGAACTTTAGTGTATACGTCACATAAAAGCCTACATATGCCATTCTTTTTGAGCGCACGTACCGCGAAGAGTAGAAAGGTGCATAGCAACGACTGCTGTTACTGCCTCTGCGCGTTCTGTTGTGCTCTCAATCGACCACGGACGACCTGCGAATCGCTCATAAAAGTCTCCATGTCCGTCCTGAAACGGTACAACTACTGCCTATGGTGGTTCAAATACAAAGTATGAGAATATTCGAGAGGAAACCGCGCTATCTCCCGCGCAATTGCAGCTGATAAGTTAAGCCCGAACAAAGAGACGGCTCGACATTTGTTTGGAGTGGCATCAGGGTGTTTACTCGGTGGAAAGTCAGAAGGTTAGCGCCATAATAATAGCCCAAGGTGAATGACATACTGAATCGACTTTTTTGTCATCGTAGATAAGCGGGTATGTCGATGGAATGACTGTACAATAAAACGCCGAGATTGATAACATTAGTGAAACTCATTCAGTATTCGATAATTATATCGAAACGGCGAGGCAGGTACCCTACTTTGAGGACGGTCGTATAAGTGACGTAGGCATGGATATCTCCGTGGTGTTCCCGTACACCCCGCAGTACTATCCATCGTACATCAACCCCGTCTACAACCTGACACCGGAGTACTTCAACCCCTATTACAGCTTTTACGATGGTAAGTGACACGACATGCTTCAAATGTAGTCGTTTGAGACCTCACACAGACATACAGCAATAATCTTATCGAACTATTTATTCGGAAAAATTCATAATCAGACTAGTAGCTAAGTCTCAAAGAAAATATACATACATGTGTAAACCATTTTTTTTTATTTAAAAAAATCCTGATATCTTACATGATGAAATATGTTGCGTATTTGGTTTTTTCTCGGACTACTGAGCACATTCGATCAAGCGCAGCGCCTGGACTGATATTTCGTAACTCCGAGAAAAATCATAATTGTCGTCTTTTACCTATGCGTTTTCTTTATTCCGTAGATGGTGCAATAATAATTTATGAAAGACAAAAAATTGGTGCACCGGGCAAGTGCCCGGTTAGCCACCCCCTATCGAACGCTAAACAAGTTTTGTTTTATGATAGGCCAAAAACTTTTGCCCACGTTAGTATAAAGTCGCAGCTACGGCCTATCATATCACTTTAAATTAAATATATTTGTTTGCACGGAGAGAAGAAAATTGTTTAAATAATCGTAGTGTTTACACAGAACACAGGAAAACAACATGTTTTTGCGATAAGGTTTAAATAGAAGACGCAACGATTTAATTTAATTATTTATTTCAATTACCTATCGATAATAATCACCTAATCGAGTAAATAATCAAATAACTTTCAATCTAGAATGTCATCAAGCAAAAGCTCCATTTCGAAGATTAATTGCATTCAATTTAGATTTTTAATAACAAATATCCTACATACTTAAAAGCTTCTAAAAGAGTGAAAAAACTTATTTATAAAAGAGACAGCTGAGGTAATTTGTCAGACACATCAAATGCAAAATTTATATTATTAAATTATAAACTCCTATTCATTTTACGTATCGCTTATAATGCGTCGTAAAAACGACCTTGTTAGGTCACCAAATGCCACAATCCTTTTGTTTATGACATAAGGTAATAACCTTATGTCATAAACTGAACATTGCATCGGTCCAAATCTTATGCTATGCACCAATAGATGGCGCTGTGCGTATGATTAGTGTGCAATGACAGTTAAAATTTTATCAAAGCAAAAGTCAGTATCTAAATTTCAACACGACAATCAATCATAAAAAATGATCCATTTTTTATGATTGATTGTCGTCGTTGTTACAATAATTTTAACTTATAGCTAACTAATTTATATGAGAAAATATATTAATTATATTATCTAAAGTTTATTTTAGCTTACTCGAACATAACATTTCTCCGAATAAATATTTAATAAATTAAATATAATTCATAGCTTCATTTATAGCCGAGAATGAAACATTATTTTATTTGACATTTTTATGATAAATAATTTATTTTATGTTGTGTCGAAAATGGCATATTTATATTGTAGGTTCACAAATTAATAACAAACGAGGCTTCCGAAAGATAAATAAATGTAAATATTGTACATTAACGGATTGGGGAAAATGGTATTTGAAATTCGGTTCGACAAATCGTAACACTGAGTAACGTGGAGATGATGGTTACTACGCGCACACCGAACATATAGTCGTCTCTTTCGTTTCCATAGCTACGTGCCATTACAGACGGGGACGGATATATCGATGTCAAACAAGACACATTATCCACACAGATAACACAATCAGCGCTTGTACCGAGTCACCATGACTGGCAAATTCTTAATCAATCTTGCGGATCCAAAAAAGTATATCATTACTGAGGTAAACACGGCGTGACTAGATAGACATTAAAAGGAAAAATCATCCTCTGTGGCCAACAGTATTTTTTAAATTTAATTTTAGAAAAAAGGCTATATAAAAATGGATTTGTCCATTATGCATTTACCTTACGCGAGTCCGTATTACCCGTCGTACGCCGAATACCATCAGGCGACAGATTACCTTAAATCGTATTATAATGGTAAGTGTTTTGAATTAATATAATAATATAAAGTTTTTCAAATAAGGAATGGATGTTTAAAAAAATTACTGCAGGTGGTTTAGTCAAATTGCATTAAAATATTTTTATCGATACTCTTTCCGTGCAGTGCACATCACTAAAGTGCATTTTAGTGCTTGTTAAATTCTTGGTGACTAAAAAAGTTTACAATTTTACGTTTTTTTTTTTTGGTACTGGGGTCAAATCAATCATTTTTTACAGCCAAATTTTGTTTCATTCCTATGTATGGTATTCATTGTCTTTGCAACACGACTAAACTATACGGGGTGTCACAAAATATTATAATACCTACGTCCAAAGAGTGTATTAACTCCCCTTTACGTAGTAGACTGTGAAAATAGCAATACATTAAGAGTAACTTTTTAAAACTTATGCATTAGGAAATTCTCAGTGCGCGCCTTCCCATACAAATCACAAAAATTGTCGTTTCAGCTTCGCTACTCACAGATAAAAAACGCGAAATAAGTATTAACACGTAGTTTAATCACATTCTGTAGATAAGGAAAGGCCACGTATGAATCGTATTGTTCTTAGTCACGTTAGTTTACTTTTGTATTAAGCGTTTTCTCACTAACAAACACTGGAAATCACAGAGTTGACTCTCTTTATCGCATGCACTCTGCTGTAAGCTGTAACATAATACAGTGATGTTATGACTTGTGTATTACATAGTATTATGTGCTAGATGTAGGTTATTTAATATAACAATAATAACTCCTACACCGTTTTCGGTGACGGTCGCCGGTTCCATAGAAACCACGCCTGTTACGCAGGAGTTATTGTATAGCGCCCAAGCGTGTGCGCATTACACAGGAGCACTCTCTCTCTCTTCCTTTACTCTCGTAATCCAGTGGGACGGATGACCAATACGACTGGCGAGATATCAGGCGCAGGACCGACTTTACATGCCCATCCGACGCATGGATCATCTTGCTTGTCAGGTGATCGGCCTGCATTGTCCTAACCAAACTTGGAAATAACATGTCTCTAGCGCGGGAATCTGAATTTAATATTATAGCTGTTATGGTAGTCTTGTAATCATTATATGGTTAAAAAACCAAAACAACTTATGGTTTGAAGGCATATGATTAGATTTTTTTGCACAATGTGTTCATAATTCTTGTATATTATATATATTAAAGATAAACAGAAAAATGTTAATCAAAATTAAACTTATGATCATCGAGTTACAAAATCGGCTGGTATTAAAATTCTTCTTTTATCAAATTTGAGTATCGTTTGAGCAAAGTTCAAAAAGTTAACCCTCACCAGGCGAACGTGAGATAAAGGATAATTTAATCTAGTACAAAATACAAAACTTAGTATCCATCAAGATAAATATTCTTGCGTAACTATTTGCAATATTTGGGTACCTACTCGATAAGTATTTTAGTACCGAGTAGGTTTAGTACCCATCGCGCGTATATCCTACGTGTGTGTGTGTGTATTTGCGAATGTGTGAGATAATGTTATCGAATAATTTTTGGCGAAGATATGATAATGTATGTATCACGATGACAGTTCAGATTTTACCGAGTCAGCGTTACGCGTGATTTTCGTACTCTATAATCGTTTCTATCGCGAAATGAAAGTGGAAATTTTTCGCCGGTTTTTCGGCTCAGGTATTTTTTTTTCTACATTTTTTTAAGTTGTTGTACCCTTATTAATCGGGACTTAACGCGACTTAGGTCCCGGTTCACCGCTCACTGTTAAGTGCCGGATAGTGTATCCTTTTTTGACGGATGTTGTATGGAGAATCTGTTAAAAAAGTTGTGGATAGCCCATCGGAAAGAAGTAAGCGACAGTGAAACAGTATTATAGTAGTGATGCTACGTACTTTCTCTTGACGTTTCACGGCCGTGTTGTAGCGACCGTGGTCACGAGGGGAAAAAATTCAAATTGAGTAGGTTTCATTTTCGATAGACGAAAACGCTGGCCGGCTTGTCATTGTGAAGGTCATCTTCAAGACTTCATGACGTCATAGACCAATATGGCGATGATTGTTTTTTTTTTCAATTAGATTTTGTAAGCGAATACGTTTTAAGGGTTAATAACTGACAGCAAGATATTAATATTCTAAATAGGAACGAAGCCACACGACTTGTTTTTTGTATTGGTATAGTTATGCTTACTTAAAATGAGATTATTATAATTTTCGAAATCCACGCGAGCGAAACTGAGGCAAAAGCTAAATTCGAATAACATTTGATTTATTAAAAAAAAATTGATGAAATTGATCACGACAATGTTTATGTTGATGAGGCTGATAATGATTTTAGCAACAATAGAGGGATTACTACGTTAAGTAGATAAGAATTTAATTTTTGGCATGATTTGCCTAAGTTTTATTCTTAGAACTAAAAAATGGAGGAATTAACTTGCAATTTTCCAAACATTCATAATCATTGGTTAATGACTTTAAACCAACGAGAAACGCCGATAAGCTGATAAGACTAACGTCAAAATGACTCTACATGATCGGCGATGATCGCTGTCCGTTATTCGGCACGAACATTGTGCAAGCGTCCACATAATTGTCCTACAGAATAAGTACTTTCTCAAATTTTAGATCAAAGACGAATATTGTCGAATATCGGCGGACAAAGGCGAGTATGCCCTCTACATAATCGTGCTCGCCTGTCATCGTCTGTATTTTACGATTATTAACTCCCTTATTCAAATAAATATTTAAGTAATGTTTAACTAATCAGGGTTCGCTTTCCCTTTCTGTCGTGTGACGTTTACAATATTCTAGAAAGGGACAGCGAATCTTAAGTAGTTAAACACTGATTAATATATATTTTTATGAACTAGGGGTTTTTGTATGATGGCGACGCGGCCGTTAGTCGCGACTGATAGTTTGTTTTCAGCATGTACAATAGATATTTACAAAACAAAAACATAGTAGCCTTGCTCTGAGGCATTTCCACAACATACTACAAAATCATTACTCTAGGTGAGGGTTTAGAGGGTGGAAAACGTTATGGCCCGTTGTGTGGAAACCGTTTGGTACACAATACTCTTATGCTGAAAACAGACTATCAGTCGCGACTTACGGACGCACAGCCCATACAAAAACGTCCGCGACTGACGTCTTGTAGTTTGCACAACTAAATGTACAATCATTATCAAGATACCGGCTGCCAGGCGCGTCCGTAAGTCGCGTCCGATAGGTATGTTGTGGTACATTAGTGATAAACGTTATCTTCATAATCTCCAATTGATGTTTAAAGTATTAATCGTTACGTCAAAAGGTAATTTCGAAAGGATGTAACAAAAAAACAAAGATCGATCAGAATCGACTGTTTTTTTTTTCTTTCTTCGTAATGACATTAAAAGTTATTACCGGGTTCAACTCTAGTTGTTGTATGTAAATCAACCTGTTTTTTAGAAAAATGCTTTATATGACGAAAGGACTTCACCCTTATAAATAAAGGAAACGCTACATGCACGCGTTAGTGACGTATATTTGAAATCATTTTTTGTATCCATGTTATTAAAGCTTTTGTTGATTTGATTACTCTATCTATAGGTTAGGTTAGCTATGTCTCTAGACTCTAGATTAGGTCCAAGGCCTAGTAGGTAGTTTGCACTCATGGTATCATTACATGGTATTAGGTTCGAACCCGATCCGTTTACCTGTGAGACAGTTTCGGATCTCAAGCACATAATACGGAAGCTAGTACGGTGGAGGAAAACATGTTGAGGAAACTCGCACACGGATAGTCCTAGGCCTAGACGTATTGAGGTGTTCAATCCTCTGGAATAGGCCGACTTTGCTGTGAGAAGGACGTATGCGCTTAGGCAACCATAGAGATAAATGAGAAACTCTGTCCCACGCGCACTTAGACCCGTAATTATTTTGGTATATAAATATATACTAAGAGGGCGATAAAAAAATATCGAGTGCGGCATCTCTGATCAGGCTCTTAAGTTCTAAGCGCTAACTATAATTACGTGCCTTAGTATTCGACGAGCGGTGACTTCGCTCTGACACAACACAGTATATTAATCCACTATGGATGCACAGGCCTCAGTTATGTATGTGTCTTTTGACGACCTCTGTGGCGAAGTGGTTGAGCTTTGGTAGCTCACGCCGGGGATCGCGGGTTCGAATCCCGCCGACGGAACAAAAAAAAGTTTTTAAATGTTTCTGGGTCATGAATGTATATTAAATATGTTTATTATATAATGAAAATTTTAAATATGTGTATGGTATAAAAGTATTAAATATATTTCCGTTGTCTGGTACCTGTAACACGAGTCCCTCGGGTACTTAGCTCAGGGCCAGATCGACGTGGTGTGAAGCGTCCATAGATATTGTTATTGTTATTGTTCTTATATTGTTACAGGCATGTATACGATGCGTATGCTTGACAGCGCGGCGGGGCCGCACGCGCCGCAGAACCACTCGCATCTCCCCATCACCAACGGTGAGCACACTTGGCTCTATATAAGATCCGGTGCCGGCATTTCCGTTAACCTCAGAGAACGCGTTAGGCCGACAACCTGCAAGGCGCGTTGTTGGATTGTGAACAGGACTGGATTTATAAATTGCCGTTGTACACCGTTACCTATGGGCGGTAGCCTAGCCCCATGGAAAGCCAGCGAATTTCGTCGGTATGATGGGGGAAAATTAAAAGAGAGACAGTTGACCTACGTAATTTGGTCGAAATATGTCAATTCCGTGTCTAAGTCGTGATCTGTCGGCTAAGTTTGACATAACCCGACCAAATTACTTAGAACCACAATCTGTATATTTCAACATCTCTGATGTACAATCAGGCGGCAGAATAAATGCCTGTACTCGTAAAAATGTACATCTTTCACCGCCTATTAAGTGTTCTGATGAGTGTCCCCGGATTGTTAGAATTAGGGTGCGAAACGACAAACATTTCGCACCCTAAATTTATTGTACATTTGAAAATATTGAAAAAAAAAATTGTTTTGTGTCAAATCACTAAAATGAAAAAATATCAAAATCTATGTTAAAAAAAAATATTTAAAAACTAAAACATAGAAGCGTGGTTCTGTGGAATTTTCACAACATAACTCTATGTGAGGGTTTAGAGGGTGGAAAACGTTATGGCCCGTTGTAAAAAAACCGTTTGGTACACAATCCTCTTATATCTTGTGGGGTTGAACGAATCGTAACTTCGCTATAACAAACACCATACAAGCACCAAAAACAAGCTTCATCTACAGAGCATTGATCTGTTATCAGTATATAACATAGCAACATAATATTCACAGTAGAACGCGATTCGGCTTCGGACAGCGCCGTGTCGTCTATGGGCTCGGAGCGCGTCCCATCGCTCTCCGACGGCGAGTGGTGCGACGGCAGCGACTCCGCACAGGAGTTCCACAGGTGAGAGAGTGATAGAGAGAGGTTCTAGCAGTGGCAGAAATGCAGAGAAGGAAAGAGATAGCAGTCTATCGTATGGTGAGACAGAAGCAAAACATAGTTGCTTGACAACTACGGTTGATACGTTATATATAACAGATATATAAACTGCATCTGTCAATATAGATTGTTGTCCAAACTCTAGGGGCCAGTCTCGTCAGTTCCTGATAAATGCCATAAAGACTATCTACGACTTAACCGATAGATGAAGTATAGAATATCTCAAAAATGTTACGGATATAAAAAAAAGTTTAGTAATTTAGGACCACTCTTCGATGTGTCTCCAACACTTAGTTTACTAAACTTTTTTTTTAACTTTAGTTGTATTGTAAAGTGATGATAACCTTTTTTTTTTGTTTCAGTTCAAAATTCCGGCCGTACGAGGGGACGTACCCGCGCGAGCGCGCGACGCACGCGCCGCAGAAGAAACACCACATGTTCGGCAAACGCTCCTTCCAAGTTAGTATAACTTAAAAGTTTCATCTTCAGCCTTCTTTGCTACAGAGTACACATTTCCTACTTTCCTACCTTTGTTACCTGATATAAGTAATTTAAATAATAATATCACATTTCATTAACATTTCGATAGATATAATGGACATACACTAATACAAAATTATTTTTATAAGTCCTCGGCCCAAGTATTATGGCAGAAAATTCTAAAATGTATTTTTTTTAGGAGCCTCCGGCGCCGGCAATAGAGCCGATGCCGACGCGCGCGCCCGGCGTCGTCAAGTACGAGAGCGAGCAGACATACCACCACGACATGCACGCTATGCACAACGGTGAGTTGTTCGGCAACGGTTGTTGGTGAAGTGTACACTTGGTCGTCAACTGTTGATGGTCAAATGTATACTTGTCTATCGTAAACAGTGACAGACACGAGTTTCATAAAACAAATAAAAGTTGTATGACGACCTCAGTCACTCAGTTGGTGAGCGCATTGGCAGCTCAATCCGGGGGTTCGAATCTCGCCGACGGAATAAAAAAGTTTTTCAATGGAATGGATTCTGGATCACGCATGTGTGTTAAAAAATGTGTATCATATAATAAAAAAAATTAAATGCATGTATATAAAAAGTGTGAATTAAAGTTTTTAGATGTTATTGTTAGTTGTTTCTAATAATGATGTTTGTCACAGTGGACTACAACCGTCACAGTCTTGGTGCGCACGCACACGCGCACGCGCCGACACTGCAGCCGGCGCTCGACCTGAACGCCGCACACTCCAGCCACACGCTTCTTACGCCCCTCGATGTTGCTGTAAGTATTTTCAACTTATTACGAAAACATAAAAAAATATTTACACGGTTTCGTTTTGGAATAGAACTTCCTTTTGTAAACGAACCACGTGATTTTAAGATGAAAAGTGTCTATATAATTAATATTATCATATTTTCCTTAAGACACATATAATAAATAAGACGAAATCTTAAATAATTTAATACCATGATTATTATCCTGAACTTTAGATCGTAGTTTTTAATAGCTTTATAGTAATGGCTATATTGAACAATAAATTTGCAGGCGGGTGTGGCGGGCGCGGGCGTGTCGCGGTACGGCGGCGACCGCGTGAGACACAACCACACGTACAGCGCGCCGCCGCCCGCGCAGCTCCGACATCATACACGTGATAAACGAGGTGAGAACACTTGGCTGTCAATCAAAACAAATGAGTATAAATATTTCCAAGTGAATTAGGTTGTTGTCTCTGTCGAATTGAATGGAGAATTCATTTGGTAAAAAAACAGTATTTTAAAGCTTATTAGCTGTTATGCGGTTAATGAACAATAAAAATATATACTACACGTCAAAGACATTTAATACACTTCACTTTCAAGCGCTGCACTTATGTTTCAATACATCAGTTGATAGAAAAGTTATTATCAATTACGTTGAGATATAAAATTTAAATATCATATTTTTAATTATATTTAATAATAACAATAACCATTTATTTCGGACCCTTTTTACACCCACATAATAGTATAGTCGGGTCGCGAACATGTCAATCTTCTGGCACTTCGTATACGTAAACTAACGTGTTATACGTCCTCAGTTCGGCGGCTGACGGACGGCAGCACGTCCGACGCGAGCAGCGGCACGACAATGTCCCGCGACGAGAAACGCGCCAAGGCCCTCGGTGAGTTACACTTGCACATCAATACTTACACTTGCACATCAATACTTACACTTGCACACTTAGAATACACTGTATTTAGTTTATCAATACAGAACTCTACAATCAAACAATATACTGAACGTGGTCGAAATAGTTTGGTTTTCGGGGGGGGGTCCGATCGTGTTACGTTAAGTCCAACTGACTGAATTCATATAAAGCCGTTTCCGCCATCTTTATAAATCACACTCTTCAGCGGTGCTTACATAACAGCGTTAAAAAAATATACTGCAGTTAATCTATAATATGAAGCTAAAAGAGGTTGTTTCTTTGTTTTTTTAACGCTCTAATTTTATGAACTATTGGCCAGAGTTGAAAAAAAAAGTGTTAGTCCATTTATCGAGGAAGGCTTTACGATATTTAACAGTAGCAGCGTCCAATCCACGTCCACGTCATGCCCTCTATCTAACGCACCCGTATTCCACCAGGCATTCCACTGGAGGTACACGACATCATCAACCTGCCGATGGACGAGTTCAACGAACGCCTGTCCAAGCACGACCTCAGCGAGGCCCAACTCTCACTCATCAGGGATATCCGACGCCGGGGAAAGAACAAGGTTAGTTAAAAATGAACTATAATGATAGAACTATGAGCGAGGAAAAGAAGCAAAGCACATACTAAGAAAAATATAAAAAAAACTATTGAGCTACAATATTGTTGAAATGCCGAAATGTAAAGAAATGTTAAAATCAGAAATGGAGGAAAATTATCTGTAAATAATAAAATTCAAAAA
The DNA here is from genome assembly GCA_026546445.1 of Cyclargus thomasi. Classification (NCBI taxonomy): domain Eukaryota; kingdom Metazoa; phylum Arthropoda; class Insecta; order Lepidoptera; family Lycaenidae; genus Cyclargus; species Cyclargus thomasi. Next base: position 15,352 of record JAOTAV010026798.1, read on the forward strand.
ATAATGGAATATGTCAAAATGATAAAAATATGTAAATAATTGTCTCTTTCTACCGAAAGAGGAACAATTGCTCCCAGGAGTTGAAACTATGAGCGAGATCCTGTGCGTTTGTTGTGTAGCCAAAACGGAGTATAGCAATTAGCTGTGTCGCCGCGAAGGGTTATCGATAAGACAGTGCCGGTGCAACAATAGTTTTTACTACTTAATCTTCGTTCTTTTCTCAAAATGCTACGGTTATGCTACGCATCAATGTGGATAATATCATTGAATATGTAAAACACATACAAACCGCGTATAACCAGAACGTATCGTGACGAGAGACATTTTTGGCTTTTAAGCCTAACATAAAACACAAATCTTAAAGCATTCACTCTTATAGGCTACATACAGTTGAAAACTAAAAAAACAAGTGAATAACGCCAACGTTTACCTCCCAGGTGGCGGCCCAGAACTGCCGCAAGCGTAAGCTGGACCAGATCACGTCTCTAGCAGACGAGGTGCGCACCGTCCGCGACCGCAAGGCGCGCACGCAACGCGACCACCACACGCTGCTCGCCGAGCGACAACGCATCAAGGAGCGATTCGCCGCGCTCTACCGACACGTGTTCCAGGTAAACTATGACATATGTCAATGATACTAAAATGCCAAGTTTAAGTGACGTATGACGTGTTCCACATGTGGTATGATGACATGGTTACATGATGCCCGCAACTCAGTTGCACCAAAGTTCGGTTATCGCGCGGGAACCGTACATTATTCCGGTATAAAAGTAACCTATATTCTTCCCCGGGACTCAAGTATCTAATTTCATCAAAATCGGTTTAGCGGTTTGGGCATGGAATGGTAACAGATAGACAAAAGGTGTCGCATAGGTAAATATGTTAGCGTACAATATTTCTCAAAAAATAGCATGTGTATCAATGGAAATTTAATATTCATACAGTTATGACATCATAGATACAGAAGTTGTCTGAGGTAATCATGCCAGATAATATTTAGCACGCATGCGAGATACGTACGTAGGAGACTTATTATATAAAAGTCCTTCGAAATTGTTAAATTTTTATTTGACTTTTTAATAGTTTCTATACTGTTTTTAATACTTATACTGAGTGTTTTCTTATAACTATCTATAATTATTTCAGAACCTTCGCGACTCCGAGGGCCGGCCGTTGTCGTCGCATCAGTACTCGCTGCAGCAGGCCGCCGACGGCAACGTGGTGCTCGTACCCAAGATGCCCCAGCACGGTCAGTCTTGTATTATATACTTGATGGTTTCATCGCGCGGAAAATAATTATAGTAGCCGATACTCGAACTACTGATTATGCATGTAAAATATGGTAAAAATCGGCTAAGCCGTTTCGGATGACTTAAAGTTACTAACAAATGAGGACATAAGTGGAAGAAGCGGATAACTAACATAAAACATGCAGACTTACATGTGGATAAGTCAGTAAGACTTACATAATTATAATTTATTATATTAAAATTTAGTATTGTCTTTGTCTTAAATATAAACTTAGCTTTAACACGCGGCCGCGTGATCTAGATTATTGGTTATTATTTTAGACTTTCACTAAATGTGCCTATTTCCTCACAGATCATCCCATGAACCGCACATCCGACGACGAGATGGACCGGAAAGCGAAAAACTACGAGCAGTGACGTCACACACACGCACACGCCAGCTCTGTGTCCTCTAACTATATACACCGGATAATCTGAAACCGGACTTTATTTGTTACATACCGGATATAGTCTGAAACTGGACTTAGTTTATTTCAAGTTGAGGAAAACCAGTTACAAACCGGATGTTTACCGTTAAAACCTGATGTAACTTGTTTAAAACCGGATATAAAAGTTACATGCAGGTATTATAACTGGTTATCATTAAATTCCGGACACAAACTGTCAAAGTCCGGATATATAACATTCAAACCGGTTATAATTGATTAACATTTATAGTATTTTATTTTTATTGTAAATGAACTAAGCACATTCTGATTTAGAAATATAATATTATGATGGGTTATGATTTGTTACACACCCAGTTTTATTATTTTTTATCTTTATCTTGTGTTTATATACCTGAAAGTTGGTTATGATGGTTGCAACTTATCCAAAAGATGATAATAACTATTATTGAGAATTATAACCGGTGAAAATCTCAGCGCTAGATTACTTTGTAACTGTAACCACTTTTTATTGTTAATCCTGAACACATTTTTAATTTAAAAAAAAGTTTTATAAATTTTTATGAACAAATGATCACCAATACGATTACAGATTTTAAAGTTTTTTAAATCACATTTTAGTTGTTGACCAACGGTGATAAAAAGTACTCACAGTTACATTGTAGTACCAATATAGATGTGGTTTATTATAGAAATATTTCGGGCTGGCCTAGAGCTGAGATAGCTTGAGAAGGATATGTATAGTAAAATATGTTGCTAGTGGTCCTCGGCAATCGTCGTTTTTTATGAGAAGGAAAACGGCGATCGCCGAAAGACGTATCGTGGATACACGATCAACCAGCACGCTGTGACAGCTCGATGTGAACGCACGTGCTTACTCGTACGCGATAACGGAAATCGATTTTCCGTATCGATATATATTTTGAAAAATCGATTTTTTGTAGTTCATTTGATGCACACGATTTTTTCTATAGAATCAAATTTTGTACGCCTTTTGCGTCGAGTTTTTCGTCGCGGACTGAGTGTCGCGTGTTTTGTTTTGGAACCGTCTAGAAATGTGATAAGAGAATTCCATTTTATTTAGTGTCCGTTTAGTTAGGCCGCGCCGGCGACGAACCGCAATAACTATGGATGTAACGCTGTATATTGTCTACGATTACATATTATATTTATTAATTAGGCTAGACTGTTATAGTTTAATTTTCTGTTGTAATTCTGATTTTGTTTACAAATGGGAAAAAGTACAAAAAAATACGAAGGTGGGCGGGGCGCTGTGACCCGAAGGTGGGCGGGGCGCTGTGACCCGGCCCCCCGCCCGCCGCCGCTAACCGATCATGTTTGGTCAAGTTTTAATGTGAATTGTCATTTGTGTCGGCAATAATGTATGTTAAAAGACAACAATGTTTTTTGTAACTCGCAATATTCGTAATGTTATTTAAGTGAGTTGTTTTTACTTTCGAATTTATTTTCGGTTTAAGATTCTACAGCATGGCTGTATGTATGTAGGTTGTAAACTTAAGTTTAAGCAGATGCACAGGTTACCTTATTTGAAAGTGAAAGGATTATTTCACGGATACGTCTGAAATTTTCCATATCCTGTACTCGTTTTGTAATAAAATAGACAATAAATAAATTTGAAAATAGACCACTTTTTTTATTTGCGCCGAAAATATTGTTGTCTTGTAAAACGGAGTACTCTGGTGCATATTTTTTTAACTCTAGCGTTTTAGTGCTTCGCGATAGTATTTCGCGGTTAATATTTATGTAATATATTATATAAGGGAATTAGGCGACGGGTAATGCATTTCACTAAGTTTTTTTTAATAAACTCTTAGCGTGGCTGGATGTGATTTTTATTTACCTTTTGTATTTATAAGTCGATCCTCATAAAAGTACGTTTCCACTTCATTGCAATACCATTGGTAAATACATAAAAAGATTTTCATTTGAACATAAATCAAAAGAAAATCAAAGCCACACTATTTGCTGTGTAACATGTATGAAATAAATGTTGAAAAATGATAAAATCAAGGAAATTAAAACACAGATTGTATGTAATAAAGTTGTATTTATTAGGTGATAATAGTACAAACTACACCTACATAATATTGTTAGTTTAATAATTTTAATTGGAATACAAAGTTGATAACTTAATAGTACCTTATTTAAATAATTTTGGGATATATAAAATAATGCTATGATTGCAAGAAAACATGCTTCAAAAACACAAAACAAACATCTTTCCTTTAAAATTTATTACTATTTCGATGAAACTATGCTATGGATAATTTAATAATAAATGGAATTATTAAATACTTGTCAGTCTTATCAACTAAATTGTATATAAATGCTTTAATTCCTAACGTACTCCTAGATTTTACTAATAACATATAACATAGTGGCATTGGGAGACAGCTACAGAAGTTGGCGATAAACAATAATATTATTATATAGTAGGAAAACCAAGCACTATAATTTTAGCAGAATGTCTTTCAAGTTTTTTTATTGCGACTGTAAAGAAGGTTTATACCACCACTTTGACGTAAAATATTGTTGCGATGAGTAGGCACCGCAAAGGAAGATCTTCCGGCCGATATCTTGATAGCATGCTCGGCCAGGGCCGAAGCCCCGTTGACGTCATTTCAGTCGTTTTATATAATATGTTCACCGTTCGCCGTTTACTTTGATAGCGCGATGCAGGATTGTTAGGCTAATTGTGTGTACCGCCACAATAGGATTAACCCAGATTTTAAAGAATGACTCATACATGTATAAAATTATAAAAACTGAATTATTATTAACATAATATTATAACAGAGCGGCGGGAAGCATACGAGATATCAATGAAGTTAAAGCTTAACCAGTTCCAAATCCCCATTATATGCTCAAATTTGGGTCAACGGGGAAAAGCGAAATAAGCCCCGGGGAAGGACATAGGATACTTTTTATTGCAAAAAAATGCACGGCTCTCTCAAGATAAACGAATCGTGGCGCAACGAACTTGTTGGAATCATCTAGTCTTAGAGATACTTTAAGGCTTCCGTGCCTGGTCGAACTTTAACATTCTCGGTATTTTAAAGGTGTGAAGATGGATGCTAAGGCGGTAAGTCGACATGGTTTGATTATAAAGCGCTTTATAAAAGGATCTCTAGCTGATAATCTCCCTAGGCGACTTGATGTGTCGCGGCAGGAGTTATCGCGCCAGTACGTCTTATATCGTTGATAAAAGCGCCTTATAAGAGTCATCTGGCTGTTAAGACGCCCAATTGACATAGTTTGATGTAAAAAGCGCCTTATAAATGGTCTAGCTGCTAAGACGCCCAACAGACATTGTTTGATGTTAATAGCGTCATATAAGTAGCCCCTAGCTTTTAAGACGACTAGCTGACATGGTTTGATGTTAATTGCCTTATTAGCCCCGGCGGTCGTCGGTGGCGGCGAGATGTCGCGCTTGGACGCCGAATATCTTTGATGAAAGCGCCTTATAAGAGTGCTCAATCGATTAAGACGCGTAGCCGATTGTGTTAAAAGCGCCTTATAAGTGTGCCCCTAGCTCATGATCACCCTATCCGACGTGATGTGGCGCCGCGGGCGGGGGGAAGCAGCGCACGTGCTCGACGCCGGCGCGCTCGTCGTCGGCGGCGGCGAGGTGTCGCGCCAGGACGCCGAATATCTGCGAGTTAAGCACCTGGAACCGACGGATGCGGTCCACCATGCGCTTCAGCGGCTGGAAAGGAAATTATGAAAAGGTTTTAGATTATCGGTCGTACGACTTAAGCACGCCGCGCGCTGCGTTGAGCGTCGCGGGTGGACATGTGATGTACTTATTTCGTAAATATAGTTTAACCTTCGTTAGTGAAACTAGCAGGTCACTTGACTACCCACGGTGGGCTGCCTACCTTAAGCAGCGCAAGGCCGTCATATAAAATTATTTGAACTATCGATTTGCGCTCGCTGAGAGTAAATTTTTTATAAAAAACCATTAATATTTTAGTGATCTATGGCTGGGATTATTAAATAAAATATTTGATGCACTGACTTATTTATTCATTATTATTTTACGACCTATTAGGTCAGCGACGGGCAGACGACTGACTCTCGCAGGAGTTACATCGCCAACGCCAATGTCGCTGACTTTACATTT